>BGPR01008271.1:0-27996 GCA_013235015.1 Araneus ventricosus
GAAAAGGCTTTTTATCCGGCTTTTCCGAAATAAGTATAAAAGTTTTAGATTTATTTGGAAAAAAATTAATATGCGTTTAAAAAGTCTTCGTAAAATTAAATTTGTTATAGCAGTTTTCGGCCTCGAATTTCGATTTTCATTGAAGGTTTGGCGTTTATATAGTGTTAATGATCATTGAAATTGGATATGGATTAAAACGTTTTGGAAGTTGGGAGAATAATCCACCAATCCGCAGAATGTCTTGATGGTTAAATTTACGAGATTCAGACTGTATAGTGGAACTTCCGTATAGAATGTTGACCAAATAAATCGAAGTATGAAAATGGAGGCAATCGGGTGTTCTCGAGTTGAATGAAATAAGATGAATCATTCTGATTTTTATTGGGTTTGTTAATTGGGGATCGACTCCAGATTTCCCGTGTGAAATCGGGTCTAGTAAAATGCATTAACGTAGTCATTCATTTTGTCTCTAATTTCAAAAACATGAGGAATTGAGTATTCATGTAGCCTCAAAATGCCTTGTTGAAACAAACAACCAAAAAAAAAAAAAAAAAACGCCATTTTTAAGCAGTTCAACTAAATCCAATTATATATGTAATGACTTGGAAATTTTCCCTTCTTTAAAATAAATCCTTTTTAACGACAGTTATTTTTTAATTAGAAACGAATTATTTCTACTTCAATCCTATGACAAAAACACTTCTACTGTAACTAGACTCGCAAGAGTCCCATTATTTCCCTTTTTGGGAATTATAAAAACTCCGTGTCTGCGTAATTTCCTCTTTCGTAATCATGTAAACGCACTGAGCAAGTCACGCCGTTTTAGGCGCAGTTCTTTACTCCTGGCCATGGCTTTAATTTTCCCATAATCTTTTGAAAGTGTAATCTGTTATTGAGTACTCTATAACTAATTTAATTTTTCCTATTTTCGAAATGTAATAAAATGTTTTGGACTTTAACGACTGCAATCTTCTTCAACTAACTCTACACTTAATGGAATAGCGTTATATATATATATATAAACATACATATGGGGGGGTGGAATGCCTTTTTTTGTTCCGAGGAAACGATTTTCTTTTTCTCTCTCGCTTTGTTTGCTAAGTTGAATGATGGAGCCGCGCTAATGTGACGGGATGGAAAATCGATTTGATGCTCGAGGAGAAAAAAACAATTTAGCTTGCAAACTGTATTTGAAGTGGAAACTCGGATCGTTTGTTAAGTGAAAATCTAATCTATATCGAGGTCGTTAACCCTTCGTGCACAGTGCCGAATCTGACTCTCGTGAGTTTTTGATGTTATAAACTGTGTGAAATTAGAAATCAATAATATATGACAAAAATTGCATGAGCGCAAATACCGCGAATGTTCTTAAGATTTTTTTTTTATATATTTCCCTAACAGGATGTTTCAATAATAAGAAATTCATGAAGCTGAATACGTAAGCAAAGAATTCCACTTCCAAACCTACGAGACCGATTTCGCAACTTACGTATTTGCTCCTTGTGTATTCTAGCAAACGCACAGCAATATCATAATTGCGCATTTTTATTGTGGTTGTTGAGATGTCACATTTACAAATATGGTAAGAATCTGACTGAATTCAGATTATTTTGTATAAATTTCCACTTGAAAATAAAAAGAAATCGATACTTCCATAATTATCGTTACATCTATTAACCCTCCGAGCGGCGCAAACGTCTTTTTCAATTCTTCATGTTCAGTTCAAAAGCAGATAGCTCGTATTTATATGTATGTTTTCTTAAACAATCATGGATGAAACATTCTTATGATTTTAGAGATATAATTAAATACAAAAAAAATCGATCGAGTATTTTAGCCTGACAACTAAAAGTTCAAAATAATTGGGCTATCGGAGGGTTAAAAATAAACTTCGGTTCATCAAATATTAAAACCTATAAAATTATAAACATCAAGTAATCGGTTCTTTTTTATATTGATGATTTGGGAGATATTTATGTAAAAATTTTGATAAAACTATCTGCGATTTGTTAAACTGTTTCCAATTTAGTATTATATGCGAATTCATTAGTATTAAAAATATTTTTAAATGCTTTCGCCAACAGTTGTCAAAGACATGTTATTTTTTTTACTATAAATTTGGTTTTAGCATCTGTATTGAGCGAAATTTGTGTCGTTCGTCTGGAAGTCGAGTTGACCTCGTAATTTTGAAATGCGGCCAAGTGATGATACCTGAGCTGTTTCTTCTGTCACGTGATTGCCGCACCACTGCACCTGGAGGACATTGAGACCACAACTCGATGTAGTGCGAGCTTTTCCACATACTCGATCGTATTCGTTTGTTTTCATTTTTCTCCCAGTTCCGTATGAATGAATTTTCTTACTTCTAGAATAATAAAAAAAAATTGCGAGAAGAAATGAAGGGCAGACATTTTTGAGCATATAAATTAAAATAGGAGAAGAAATGAAGGGCAGACATTTTTGAGCATATAAATTAAAATGAATATTTTGGTGAAAATTATAATAACTTAAAAGTATTCTAATTATAATAAGTTCCGATATATATTTATTTTGCTTCAACTCATTGGTTGCCATCGTCGTAGACGGAGGGCAGATGGGTTTTAAGTAATTAAAATTAAATTGGGCTAATGTATTTACCGATATTTGCATTGTAGTCATTACAACTTCCTTTTAAAGAGATTTTGTTAGAAGAGGGGTACAGTATCGATGTATTTTTCTTGGCATAATTGTGCACATAGTTATTAAATCTTTTAACACAATGTAAACTTTTTCGAAAAGCATTTCACAAGAGTATGAGCTAGTTTTAAGAGATCTTGTATGGGTGAACAACTGTGTTTTATAACTCAATCTGTTTTAATTCACTGGCCGCATAGTGTGTAAAATAAATTTAACTTTTTGTCTCCCCATCGACCGTGGTAGGCCTTGCACCCGTTTGGGTAGGCGGGTCTAAAACCAAACAGAAAAAATGGATCTGGTATCGCGAACACTTCTGTGTGTTGAAATGTTTCAAAGTTCCTGAATTCGTGGATTTTTAGTTGTATTAAAATCCCGTTTTGAAACAGCATGAGGGCTATTTTGGGTCGGACCTCGCAATTTGGAACCTGAGCTGGCACCCCCTATTCAAACTTCCGCACCACATCAGCAGACCTCAATTCGTTGAAGTAATAGTTACTTGTTGCTATACTTCTGAAGTTCCTCATTTAGCGATTGAGGTAAATTTTTTCTTAAATTTTGCGCATTTATTTACAAATTCTCGTCATTTTCCTTGAAACTGCTTGCTGCCAATTTTTTGAAATATTTTTTGTACTTCTCGCTCCCGGGAAGCTTCTAAACGCAAGCTAATTTTAGAATTTCTGAGAATGGGGGGGCAGGATCGAGCCGCATTGAGAATGGGATTGCGGCAATATGAGAAACTAGATGTGGGAACTGGTGTAAAATGTTTATGACAGATTCCTCTGATTATGAATACATAACATTGATATGTGTGAATTCTCTGCGAGATCACAGTTTTGAGCATTTCTGATGATTATAAAATCAATATCATGGGCATCTTTCAAAAAAAAAAAAAAGAAATGATAGATCATCTGTTCAAATAAATACATTTACCCTCCTATTAAAGATTAATTTTAATAAATGGCAAAATCACGAAAACAAAAAATATTTTAACACAAAAACATTTATTATACCTAATGTTTACTTATTTCCTGCTGAATATAATCTAGGGCATTTGGAGGGAAAAAAAAAAACGATCAAGGTCTTAATCAGTGTTGCGAGTCCTCAGCTGATTCTCGACCAAAAGTTTTAACCAAATTGATTTTTATTTTATATACTGAAATAATTAAGTCAAATAACTAATTATAGTAATGAATTTTATGAAATTCGTAGAAGGCTCGCCTCTACACCATTTTAAAATGCCTAATTTTATAAATTATCCTGAATATAGTGTCAGTTTCGGACTGAATTCGTAGTTTTGCAAACTTCGAATCTGTTATTTTAATGGAGATATTTAAATACGGAAGTCTCATTTTCAGGAAAATTTTAAGCACACGTTACTGAAGAGGATTCAGATTTAAGCCTTAGAAAAGCTAGAGTGACCGAGTTAAACGACGATTAAATCATTCAGAACTGTTTACTCACATTTTCGAATTCTGTTTGCTCAGTTAATTGCGTGTTTTTAAAAGCTTTCTTTATTAGCATTAATATTTTGAAAATTTTATTTGGGGTTAAGAAATATATAGGACAATCACAAATGCAGAATGTCGTGAAAAATTATGATTTCTTAGCTATGCCCCTTCTCCCTTTGATTTTGAACATCTTTAAAACGTTGACTGTCGCGTCACCCACATTCGGGCGACACGGACATTCGGACCTTCTATCTAATTAGATGACCGCTTCTCCGCTATCTCTTTAATTACAGCAAAGATTGGACATCTAATTGTGCGTAATCGGCAGCTAACATGTTAACACCTTAATTTGTCCGTATTTTTCGGGCATTATTAACTTTGGGGCCAGAGGATTCCCGAACACTATTCAACCGAAGAACCGTTGTGTGAGCGGAACTGCCGTACATTAAATCCGCTGGGGACACATGTGCTTCTGTTGGTGTGGCGTGGAAGCTTGGAGAGGAGGTGCCTGCTCAAGTGCCGTTTTCTGACCACGGTTTAAAATTACGAAATCCGTCCCAAAATAGCCATCGTGTTGCTGCGAAACAGGTCGTAAATGCAATTAATTAAACTAATGTACACCTGTTCGTGTTAGATCATCCTCTTTCTGATTAACTATTAAAATTCTGTTGCTAGAAAATTGTGTTTGAATTTTAATTTCCGTAAAAAGTCGGCAAACTGGAAAGTCGTTAAGTTGGAAATAGTTCTAGATAAATTATCCCCAGTTGTTTCTCTCGCTTTCGTTATAAAACGAAAGTAATTTACTCGAAAGCACATTCAAGCTATTTGGGGTAGAACAGCAGCTAGAATATAAAGTAATCGAATCGCAGTATAAGAATACTTGTATTTAAACATTTAAGCTTATTGCAGTTATTTCTGCAAAATGAATACGCACTTCTAAAATGTGAGCCAAGAGTCACTTTTAACTATTGCTATATCGTTTTATATTTAGATCCTGAAGGGACAAAATGGAAAATTAATTCTATCGATAGTCATTCATTCAATACTCAGGAAAGCCGACTGACCTTGAGTTTTAGAGCGCAGAAGTGTTGCGAAAATGGATGCCGATTCGGGTTTCGTCCTTATTTTCTGACCTCGGTTTCACCATACCCTGCGCAACCCCAATAGCGCTCGTGTACTATCTAACTATGCTGTCAGTATAATAAAATAACCGAAAAGAAAAATAATAAGTCCAACCTCTTCGTTTTCTCCTCCCCTCGTGTACCAAAACATACATTTTAAACGTATATTTTACGTTTTTATTTTTAGTGATTTATAATACTGTACGCTTTGTTTTCCGCCGATTCATTTACCCATAGTGGTACTTCAAAACGTGCTGCTGAGCAAACAAATCAAATTAACATTACATTTTTATTACGTTAAACATTAATCCTATTTATTTTACATTTTCGTAGGTAAACATAGTGGGGAAATGGTTGAAAATTCATTGCGTAAATCGTAGGTGTATGTTTTTGAAAACAACTTTATTTACGAACTTTACTTTTTAAACACATTCAAGTAAAAGAAAATATCAAAAACGTTTGAAAAATACACAAATCGAAGTATTTTTCCGAGTTGGGAAATTGTGTACAATTTATGCAGGAAACAATTAAGTGAACTCGTAATTAATGTATAGCTAAGTATTTTATAGCAAATAATAAATTACTCATAGTTGTTTTAGTCATCGGGGTTTTCAGAAGGCGAGCCAATTCTGGATGTTCCGAAAGAGAAAATTCTTGGCAACTGTCCAGCTTTTAAATCTTTCCCCCCTTTTGTTTTATTATTTCGAAGTTGGGTCATAGCAGCCTTGAACTTAACGATGTTTAACTGCAGAACGTGTGGAAGGAAATTAAATTTGTTAGTTATTCGGTTGATGTACTTACTGCATCTGATTTAATTTTTTCCCCATCATAAATGGGCTGAAAATAAGTGCTAGTTAACGACGCATGGCTGAAAAATTCCTGCTTTATTTTAGTCGATTTCTTCAGAAGTAGCGAGAGAGCATTATTTTACCTAGGATCTAGGAGAAAAAGGAAAATTACTATGAATAAATTGTGTGAAGAGACAGTGATGCGCATGATTTATGGGCAAATGAGGCGGAGACATTTAGTTCTTAATGTTTATCATTTACAGATAGGTTTTTATAAACTTGCTCTCCCCATCTCTACATGGTCCATGTGAATAGGGAGGCGAATAGGTCACTTTGGTTCTCCCCATCTATACATGGTCATGTGAATAGGGAGGCGAATGGGTCACTTTGGTTCTCCCCATTTCTACATGCATGGTCTTGTGAATAGGGAGGCGAATGGGTCACTCTGGTTCTCCCCAACTTTACATGGTCTTGTGAATAGGGAGGCGAATAGGTCACTTACTTAGGGTGAATAATCGGAGAAAGCGCCGCATTTTACAGTCTTAACTTATATAATAAAATGCTTATTTCAATTCGGAAGCTTTGCTTGTTTGAGGAGATTACACAATTATCCCTCTTGTATAGGGGGAAAATATATTTAGGCGTGTCTCTTCCATAACATCAACATATGTAAGGGTATAGCGGGAATCGAGAGATCAGGATGAAAAAGCAACGCATTTGTTGAATTTATCTGCATTTGTGTGAAATATTTCTTAATGGAATGGGGAGGAGGGCATTTATTATAATTAGCTAATTATACTTCAAGAAATCTAATTAGCTTACTTCATTCTTTACTGTTTAAAAAATTATATAGGATAGACTGGCAGTACCACCCTCCCCCCAGAGCCAAACCAAAATTCTTGATTTTATTCAAAATCACTATACTATAACTGTTTGTTCTTGATTTTCATTAAAAATAATCGTGACAGCATTGCTTTCTGGCTTGACAGGCTCGAAAATTTTCTTACTTTTCTAGTCATTCCACTTGTAGCGTTGAAGCGGTGGAAAGTATTTTTTTGGCTAGTTATTTTCTTAAATTATCGAAAGTATTGAAGTGTTCTTTATGATTGTTATTGTCAGGTGAGGAAAGTCTGTAAAGTTAAAGTGTTTTGGTTTACATAAGCCGTGAGGTTTGACATTCGTCACTACGATACAAAATTTTTATGACATCAGCGCCCCTCGACCCGAATCCTGGATTCGCCACTGTAGACTGGTATTTTTCTATTGGGGTGCTTATTTTAAAATACTAGACTTAATGTAGGAAACTATTTTTATTAAAATTTTGTCTTTTATATTGTATTGATTTTTATTTATGTCACGTCCGCTTATGTAAGAAAAAAATACTTTCTTAAAATCGGCGCCGAAATGGGAAGTATTTTAGACCAACAAAAAAAAAAGTTATTGCTCTTGTATAATTTCTGTGTGATCAATATTTTGGTTATGATTTGGGTATCCCGTGTACCAATTTAAAGTTCTAAATGTGATCGTTAAGTAAATTTTATTTCATTCATAATAGAATATTTTACGAATAAAGAACAAGTATATATAATGTGTTCTTATGAGTAGTTGGAATTTTAATTAGTGTAAAAAAAAATGGCGTGTTAAAGTAAAGTACCTTTTAAAACAATAATAATAACACTCGTTTTTCATTTTAACGGAAGCATCTTATTTTTAGCAGACACGAATTTATTAATATATATTTAAAGCTATTGTGATCCTCTTAACAACGAGACAGATTATTTTTGTCTAGAAGTATTAGAATGTCTTGCCTTTATACCTTCGATAATAAGTATATTCAAATTAAAAAGTTTACTTTGTGTGAATGATTTATTTTATATATGTTATTTGATATTTCCTATTTGGAATGATTTTTTAATAAGCCCTTTTTTTCTATTTCAGAATTTGACTCTACTCATTCATGCTTCTTTCTTATAGGCTATTTACAGCTCCACACACACTTTCGTATTTGTATTTGTTTGTTGTGTTATATTTTTATTGTATAACTGAAATATACTTTTATATTTATATTTTATGAAAATTTTTATCATATGAACAACTCCACATTTATTTTCTCATTTCATATGCTATTTTACGTTTTGAACTTAATAAGTTCTTAAAATGTGTGTCGTAATAGTTTTTTTTTTTTTCTTTCTTTCCTAGTCTGATGAAAAAGTTTTCAAAGAAGCTTGTCAGCCGTTGTGTTTACTGCAATGTTCTAATGGCTACTGATCCAGATATTCTTTCCGAGTAAGTCATTATGGATAAAATCCGTCTTCAATGTTACAGTTCGCGCGAAGATTTCTTGTAGTGCTTGAATATTTAACCGAAGATTAAAAACATATTGAAAATAAACGAATCAAATTTTGCGAAAGTGAATCAACTTTTCGACTTTCAAAATGTGCGAACGTCTTAAACCGGGATCGAGTGAGGGGAGGGTAGGAGAGGAAAAAAAAAAAAAAAAAAAAAACTACCGATACTGTTAAGAAGAAAGTGCGCACCAATACAGGGTGTCTAGGAATTGTTGGACCTTTTTCAAAAATGAATAATAATAATAAAAAAACTAATAATGTTTTACTACGAACTTTTTTAAATGAGAGCGCATTTTAAAAGGTTTTTTTTTTTTCCTTTGTTTTTTCCAGATAGGTAAAATGCCATTTTGGTGGTCCAGGGGGACGTAAATTACTAAAAGTCAAAAATTTGTTTAGAGCCATTATCTGCGAAAATATTAAAACTGGAAGAAAAATAAAATCATGTATTTGTAGAGAATTTTACACTCTTTAATTTGTTAATTCAGATGAGGTGTGGAAACTGAAGAGTTTTCGAGATATCCAAGAAAAACTAAAAAAGAAACTAGAAAACGCGCATCGGCTTCTGCTGATCGGTAGCCATTGCGAATTGAAATGTCACCGGTGAACTATCTAATTAGATGACTCCTTTTCTACTATAGTTAAGAGATAGCAGAGAAGGGGTCATCTAATTAGATAGTTCAGTGTGGTTCGAATGGAAATCTGTCACCGGTGACAGATTTCCATTCGCAATGGCTACCGATCAGCAGAAGCCGATGCGATTTTTCTGGTTTCTTTTTTTTTTTAGTTTTTCTTGGATATCTCGAAAACTCTTCAGTTTTCACACTACATGTGAATTAATAAATTAAAGAGTGTAAAATTCTCTACAAATACATGCTTTTATTTTTCTCCCAGTTTTAATATTTTCGCAGATAATGGCTCCAAGCAAATTTTTGACTTTTAGTAATTTACGACCCCCTGGACCGCCGAAACGGCATTTTACCTATCTCTGGAAAAAAAAAGAAGAAAAAAAAACTTTTTAAAATGCACTCTCATTTATAAAAATTCGTAGTAGTTTTATTAATTTTTGAAAAGTGTCCAACAATTCCCGGACACCCTGTATAACAAGTTCCGTCCTAAAATTTATCTTATTAGTCAGTGACAATGGACCTTATGCACCCTTTGGGCTCGAGAGTATAGAAAAACAGCTGTGGAGGAGTAAACAAAACGATAGGCCTATAAGTGACTCAGAAATAAAAGCAGTTCTGAGTCAGCTGTTTAAGACTGACCAATGGCTGCCTTCGGCAGGTCACGTGTCGGAGGATGTGACGTCACATGCATAAGGTCCATTCGGGTTGAGATTACATAAAAAGCTACGAGCAATCGCATCACATTTGAGTGACGTACTAAAAATGCTTCGCATCTCTGCTGTGGGAAAGAGTTCCTCGAAATTAAACGATTTTCATTTTAAAAACAGTTTGAATACCCAGAATTTCGAATATTAATGACTAAAACTAGAATGTTTTTAAATCTGCAAGTTGTTTATTAGTTTATAACTGGGGTTAAAAACGATGCACCGCTAAGTTTTTCTTGTACTATCAACTTATTATGATGAGGAAAACATTTATCGATTTAAAAATATGACTGGCGATTAAAATGTTATTTCGTTTTTATTGGTCTGAACATTACAAATGTTTACTTTATTCACAGTTTAAAATGTTATTTCGTTTTTATTGGTCTGAACATTAGAAATGTTTACTTTATTCACAGTTTCCGATCTGCGAGAAGATTTTCTACTAAACGTTTTTCTACTTTCTTCAATATGTTTTTTTTTTTTTTTTCACCTTCCCTCAGTCTGGTTGTTGATTATGATGATGATGGATTTCATAGCGCGACCGTGTGCTTAGTCGCACATGCAACGGCAATAAATAGAAGGAGGATTTTGACGTTCGCATGCCAGTGTTTTTTTAAAATACCCAGTAATAGCTATATATCAAATGAAATAAAATAAGTATGGTTAAATCTGAGAATCTTAAAAGATCCTCAGATTAATTTTAAGAGAATACTATTTATGAATTTTTTTTTTAAGTAATCAAAATTTAGGTGAGATTTTGAATAAATGACCATTTTTAAGAATAATGGCAAAAGAAAATATTTTGAAATGTACTGTCCAACTTTTTTCGCCATCTCTTTACATTTTTCTAATTTTCCCAAGTGAGATTAAAGTACATTCATGAGAAATTTCATTCTTTCTACTTTCTCGTATACGAAGTATACAGAGAGAAAGTATTGTAATTGTCAAAAAAATTCGAACTCGAGATTTTGACGAATCTCCACGTTTTAGATCTCCCTGAGTCCGAAAAATCCAATTTTGGAATCATGTCCGTCTGTGTGTCTGTGAACACGATAACTTGAAAACTATTAGAGCTACATGGATGAAATTTGGTATGTGGTCTTTACACATAATTTGTAGGTTTCTATCAAATTTGGACAAAATCTGTCCGCGGGAAGTCAGTCAGTCTGCCTGTGTCCGTTTTCATGTGAACGCGATAAGTCACAAACTTAAATAGCTAGGTGGATAAAATTTGGTACACATTTTTATCATCAGGAAGTCTGTCTGTCTGTATAATTGCATACTTTTGAACGCAATAACTTATTTAAAAAATTAGTTTGATAAATGATATTTGGTATGTGGCCTTCTTGCCGTAATGGTAGATTTGTGTTAAATTTTTGTGTCAATCGGTTAAAACAAAGCGTTCAAATTGCAAATTTCGTTTTCTTTATCTTCCACCCAGCCCTATTGGTAATCACCCCGGCTTCTAATTCCACTTCCGCGTTGGACGACCTTCGGAAATCGTGTGACGTTTCGCGTATTTTTTTCACCACTTATTTTGGGGTTCTTGTTCGTTTTACTGCCTTTTAGCTTATTTTTTTCTCTACATTTGTTAGGAATATACGATAAAGTTTAGGGGCGCCTACTCCCGCTGATTTTTACAGTAAACTAAAGAAAAAAAAAGCGTTATGTTTATATGTTTGTAAAAGAGTTTACAGAGCATCTCAACATAGTTTCAATGTAGTTACATTTGGATGCATATATCTGACTTTGTCTTTACGTGGTTCTAAATAAAAACAGTGTTAAGGTGTTTTTTTATTTTATGAATTTTTTCCCCCATTTTATATATATTTAATGGTTACTTCACAGATACTTGGACAAAGGAGGATGGGATACGATCAACACATGGTTGGATTATGCCAAATCTTCTGCTTCTGCATCTTTTCTCATTGAAATGCTGAAACTGTGTAAATTGCTCCCAATGACTGTAAATAGGTTGAAGGAGAACAACACTGCCAAACTAATCAAGTCATTGACGAAGCATGAAAATGATGGTGAGATATTTTAAACATTTTTAATATTGTATTTAAGAGCAGGTTTGCTTTTCACATTCATTTTATAATGTAATAATTTGAAAGTGATAAATAAGTTAAAACTATTTTTCAATGCAATTTCAACTCGCATGCAATCAAGATTTACATGAGTTATTTTTAACAATGCTTTACAACAGGGTGGAGACAGAACCAGGAAATCGGGGAAAAGTCAGGGAATTTTATTGATCTGGAAAAATCGGGGAAATTCGTAAAAATATCTAAAAATCAGGGAAAATTAATAGTTATTTGTTACTTGAGTTATTCTTACTTTAGTTCTATAAATTAGTATCTTATGTCTAGCATTATTTGCAATAATAAATGGAATTTAAAAAAAACTTATATTCTTTTATAAAAGCATAAATTTTTGATTAGAGAATTAATTTCTTATTATTTTTTAAAGAATAAAGATTTGAAATAATATTTTAGCAGTTTCTCTTGTTTAAATCTTTGCTACAATATATATAATTAGGTACATATAATTATACTATTTTTATATTTATACTTCAATATGTTATTCTGGTATCCATGCAAAGAGCACTAATTAGTTATTGAACTGTTTTATAGTTTTGAGAAATGTTCATAATAACCTTTACTGTTAACATAATTTAACTTGTGTTGCAAAGAGTAGTTCTAATGTTTCTTAGGCAGTTTTAGAAGCAAAGTATTTTGTTAAAGCATTTTTTACATATAAGAAATGTAATATACTGTTTTAATAGATTTTTTTAGGATGTTCATTCCATTCTTAAAAAATTAAATTTCATAAAAATATTTAATTTTTTCATATTAAATAACTAGTAAAAGTGTTTTTAATAATGTATATTGTACACATACAGTTATTCTGAGTAGGAAGAAGGCCAGGAAACTAATATAATTAGTAGCCGTAAATCAGGGAAAAGTTAGAGAAATTTTTTTCACATTTTCTGTAGCCACCCTGTGCATTAACAGTAATTTCAGTTCTAAAAATATTGTTTCGCAAAATTATCTTTAATATTTGATGATAAACTAATGAATCAATTATGTTTTATAATATAACTGTGTTGTCTTTTGTAACTGAGCAAGACATTGAAGGCATATTTTTTTTTTGATTGATATTCTTAGAAATGAAATTTTTTTCTATTAAAAATTATGTTGTTTTATTTTTTGAAAATCTATTACTACCCCACATGTTTTAACTAATTTTTGTATTTCTGATCCTTTATTAGATGTGAAATCTTTTTCATCAGAGCTTGTTTCAAGCTGGATGACAATAATAAAAGGAAAGAAGCCAGATCCTCCTCCTGGTAAGAAAAGAACAATTTTGTATTTAAGTTATGTAAAAAATATGCATAAGGCATTTTTTAGCAGATAGTGAAACTTTGTAGAAAGAAATCTGGGAAATCAATTTTCTGTACTGTTTTATTAAAGGTGTAAAAAATTATGATTAAAAAAAATAAGTTTTTTTATATTTAAATCTGATTTTTTAAAAATTTATTTAAATCAGACTTTTTCGACTAAAATCAGATTTAAAAAAATTAACAAATTAAATCAGATTTTTAAAAAATAAGTTTAACTACTCTTTATATAGAGAGCTGGTAAATACCTAGTTGTTGATAGTAAAAATGTATAAATAAAATATTTCTCTGTTTGGCATGCAATTAACAAAATAAAATAACTATTTTAAAGTATTTTCTCTTAAGTGGATAACTTCGGAAGCATAGCAGAATTGAATTGATGGATCATGACTTGCTTTACAAATTTTTAAAAATAAGAAATGAAGATTTTAGAAATAAGAAATAAAGCTTTACAGAAATGTTAATCACATGCAATAACAATAATATTATTTATTTATTTAAAGATTTGAACAGAAATGCCAGTTTGGTAATCTTTTCCACCTCTGATTGATTTCTTAATTTACTGTGTACGAAACCAAAAGTTGAAAACAATCTTTCAACCCCTGAAGATGTGGCATTTGTAGTCATAAGTTGCTCTATTACTAACAGGGTGTAAAAAAAAAAGAATTTAAAAAAAAAATCAGTCGATTTAAATCATGATTAAAATCACTGATTTGAATCATTTACATTCTGGTTTTGTTGTTTTATTACTAATATAATAAGCCAGATCTGTCTCTCGGTAATGCTCTGACGTCACCAACGATAAAACTCGCGCTGCGAGATGTTAAACAGCATTATTTCATTGTTAGAGAACCTAAATGTCAGTAATTTTAAATTTAAAATAGTAATTGTCGTTCTAATTTCAAATTTAATAGCTCTAAAATAGTGAAATAAAATTTGCTATCGATTGATTTAAAATTTATCTCGCTATGCTCAATAGTTCCTGAGAAATTTTAAATTATATTAATCGCATCTTTCAAATTAATTTCCATTTTTTTAATAGAAAGTAGTTACGTCAGTGGTATATCATGCGCGTGATATAGTTTGGACGCCACGATGCATCTGATTATTTATTGCAGTCGTGATGATATAATTTGATAATATTTTTTGGCAATGTTTGACAAGCAGAGAAGTGCTTTGTTTTAATTAGAATTTCGAAAAAGAATTCCTTTGAAATTTTAACTTTTGACTTACGTTTGACAATCTGAGAATTTCATGGCTATTGAATTATAATAAAATTGTTAAACAACGAAAAATGCTTCACACAGAATGTTGTTAACCATTAATAGGTTTTTTTGAATAAAGAAATATGTAAATAATATGCAACTAAAGAAAAATATTTCCTGTCATAAAACATATGTGTATTTTATTTGTTTTCAATCAATGTTAAACGTTTCTCTCTCATATATATCTATTTAAACATGTCAAATTTGACAGGAAATCTCTTGAATGAAGAGGCAATTTGCACCCGTCATACCATGACGGGTGGTTTTCGAGTTTTAAATATTTATGAAGTTAAAAATAAATAAATTGAATTTTAAGAAATAACGAAAGCAAAAAAAAAAAAAAAAAAAAAATGTTAGAGGTGGGGGTGGTATTATAAACCTAGGGAATTATAAAGCTTCTGGCTAAGTTTTATCTTTGTCATTTCTTTTTTAAAAAATTTAAATCTATTTAATTTTTTGAAATCAGCCAAGTTTTCTTTGACTTTGATTTCTTAATTTTACAAATTTTCAATCATCTATAATTTTAAGTGCTTATTAGTTTTCTTTCAAACTGAATTTCAACTTTGTTTTTAAAGGAGAAAAAAAACAGAAGAAAAAATCAAAGCAAAAGTCTGAAGTGAAAAAAGAATCTGAATCTGAAGTTGAAAATGCTGATGTAAAACCAACGCCTGAAGTGCCAAAAAGTCCTCAAAAAATTAAAGGTACAAAACGACCTTCAAGTGAAAAAGAAGTAAAGAAGGAAGAATATTATGAAGATGTTAAAATAGACCCAGAGCCACTAATGCCTGTTCCTAAAAAGCCCCGCACAGATCGCCCCAAAACAGCCAAAGTATATCACAAAAAATTCCGTTCCACAGGTAATTCTTATTTGTTGAAGTAAATATGAATGTATAAATTATTAATATAAAATTTATTTAGTTGGAATGGATTTGTCTGTTTTGTGAATTATTTTAATTGTTTAATTAATTTTAACTATAAAAAATAAATGTTAGAAACTTATTTTGTTAATAATTTGAAAGTAGAAACTAACCTTCATCCTTTTTTTTAGGTTTAGAAGAAGAAGCACCATTGCCAAAAAAGATTCCTAAGAAGACACCTACTGTTGACAAAACTGCTGCCCTTACTGCAGCTAAAAATGCACTGAAACTGAATAATATTCTACCTGATAGGATAAATGAGAAAAAATTAAAACCTGAAAGTTTGGCAGCTATAAATGAAACCTCATCTGCCTCCAAAGGCATTAAACTTATTCCAGCAAAACCTCGACGTAAGTTTAAAAGAATTTTTTTACACATTATTTTTATTTATTATTTTATTTTTATATATATATGTATATAATTGTTTTTCTTATACAATTTTAATGTGTTTTTTTTTGTATTATTTCAGCAACATACATGTTACATGAGAGTGCTAGTTTCATGGATGCTTTAACATCTCTACCAGTAACTGCTCCTGTGAAAAGAAAAAAGAAACAACCTGGAAATAAAGCTTCAAATTCACCTACATCTCCAACTATAACGGCACCAAAACTTCAAGTATGTATCTATAAGATTAAATATATAAATATACTTATAATATATATTAAATATATATACTTAATATATACTTATATACTCCATATATATATATCTAATATATATTTAACCATATACTTACTCCATATATATTTAATATATACTTATAATATATATTAAATATATATGGAGTTATAAATTTAGAAAATTGACAATTGTTTAATTAATTATTATTTGTAGCAACTAATTTAAAAGATAAATAACAATAAAATAATAGTGTTAAAATGAATTCTACTTTATATTTTGATTGTAATGGGAATGTTGAATTTTAAAGTTTAATAAATTATAAATATAAATCAGAATATTTTTTCACTTTTAAGATCATTCTTTTTGTTAGCAATCTTACATTTTTTTAAAATAGGGCCAAACAATGCATTTTGATGATCAAAATGATTGTGCAAATTTTGATTCCATTCATTGAGAATCGGATAGAAATTTTTCAAATTAATAAATGGTGATCATGAGATCTGAAAGAAAAATAATAATTGTCTCCAGTGGCATACTTATTTTATGAGAGAATTTGAACTTGAATTCTCAGTATCTTTTTTAATTTAGAATTTTTGTAGTATTTTTTTTGTACTACTTAAAATTTTGTTTTCATTTTGAATTTATACTGAAAATTTAACCATATTATTTCTGTCTTTAGTTTTATAAAGACACTCTTGAAATGAATGATGAAAATGCAGAAAAAGAAGAAAATGAGAAAGATAATAATGATGACATTAAGGATGAAAAAAGTCCCGAGAAGGAAAATGAAGCAAAATCAGAAAATAAACCTGAAGAAGAGCCTATGGAAGTTTGCACTGAAGAAGGAGGACATACGCCACCTAATATTGAAGCTGAAAATACGTCAAGCCCAACAGCCAATGGGGATTCACTAGGTAAATTTTCATGAAATACAAGATCTATTCAGACACTGTTTTTGTAGTTCAGAGTATCTTAAATAATGAATGCGTTTTGCATTAGCTATATAGCTGCAAAAGTTAAAAACCGTCCAAGTAACCAAACAAGCATTTTCTGTTCACTATTTTCATCCCCCAAGTGCTTAACTTATATTTATTCGTATCTTCCCTTAAGATGCAATTCAGACTGCAAAATTTCAACTACTTGTTTAACCCTCTGACCGGCCGTAACTGCCCATGCAACTTCTATACTAGTGGGCCGGATATCGGCAGGTTGCTTTTCCGAAAGGGGAAGAAGGCAGTTGCACGAGTGGTCATTAAGGGATCGCTTGGGGGCGTGATAAGAGTTCAAAGGTCAGCCATTCATAGCTTCCACCACCCGTAGTTAGGTGAAAAGGGGAAACATGGTGGATGAATCCATTTCTCTGATCCATTAGTTAAGAAACCTCCATATACAACTTTTCTCATATTTTGAGAGACCTCGGGAGTCAAAGGGTTAAAATATTGTTTACACTCTTTCAAAGCTGATGGCTTAGAGGTCAAGCAGGGGTGGTGCCAGTGGGCAGGGCCCCCTGTCGGGGAAAATTTTTGTGTCCCGTTCACACAATGTGGTATTCAACTAGTGGATAAATAAAGATCAGGCGAAAATTTGAGACCAATCTCATTACGCTCCTCCCCCATTACAGTAAGTTGTGCCTTCCCACCCCTGTCAGGCAGATCATGCCTCCCCGTCGGGCAGACACTAATGCCGCTCCTTGGTCAAAGTAATTGACCACCTGGAGAGTTAAATTTTTTATTTAACTTTTTGCCATCTTGGAAGATTATTAATTACGTCTAATGTTTTTAAGACTCCCAAGGCTTTTTCTATTTTAAATGATTTAATAACTTTCATTTTAATTATTATTCTTTAACTGACTTGTATTTATTTAATGTTAATTTTGGTTCTCTCTTGTTTCAGATGTGGAGGAAGAAAAGGCTCAGATTGATCCAAACCATTTGCGTTCTATTCTGTCTCACGGAAGGAGACGAGGGAAGAAGAAATCTGTTAAATGGGTCGAAGATGAAAATATACGAGAAATATTTTATTTTGAATTGGATGAAACTGAAAGAGGTAACATATTTCAGTGTTTTAATAATTATGAGAAAGTTTAAGAATTATGAAAAGCATTGTCGTATAAAGAAAAGTGTCGAAGCACTTAGAATTGCTTTTATCAGTCAATGTTACTTTTATATTTTAAAAAGGAGGAGAATTGAGTATGGTTGGTTAATCCGGCCCCCCCCCCCTCTGAGGCGGGGGGCGGGGGGGGGGGAAAATGTTTTTATTGTGGGAATGGGGGTTTTACTTATCCCATCATAAAAAAAAAAATCCCTTTTTTTGTATTAATAAGATGTTTTACACATTTTTGAGGTACTGAAAACTTTATTTCTAATGTTTTAGTAAAGTTATCGGAGCAGAAAAAATAATTTTGTTTATTTATTAATTATTATTATTATTTTTTTTTTGTAATCAATTTTGTGAATTGTCCTTGTTGCTAATTCATGATTTTAATGAAATCGGAAAATACTTTGTTCTGTAATACTTTTCTTTTTCTTAAAGCGTTTAGTATAACTAATATTTTTTGTAAAAATGTGTTATATTCAAGTAAAATACCTGTTTTTTTCTAATTTATAGTCAATGTATTGAAGACTCAAAATTTTGGAGATTTGAAGTCAATAGAGTTAAGGAGGGAGAGAGAGGCTATAGAGCTAGTTAAAAGACATGCCGGAGATAGAATGGAAGAAATGACTCGAGTAAGCATTTATTATTTATTTATAAGACAAGTTGTAAATTTCGCTTAAAATTGTCAGTATTTTGATATGGAATCTTGGTTATCATTTGTAATTCCATTTATATTTTTTATCCATTGTGTCAAAATTCATTCTGTTCGGCAAGATACTTGGTATCAAGAGAAACTTTAAATGGATCTTAAAGTACAGATTAATATATTCTTTTAAAGAGAAATAATGTTCATCTGTTAAGTGGAAATGTGGACTCTATTATTTTGACAGTCCAAGTATTTTTTTTTCCTTCCTTTTTGACCGATATTTAGTTTTCTTAAGTTAATTTTTAAATGGCAATATTTTTTTAAATAAAAGCATATTGTTAATTACTACTCTGTAACTTTTTCAATAGATGAACATGTTCTGTTTGATAGATGTAGATATTATTGGATAAGGATTGTTAAAAAAAATGAAATTCCATTTGTTGACTGTAAAAAGTGTTGTGTTTATGCAAATTTACATATTTATTCTCTTTTTTAGTGGTGGATAGTGCCAATTTTAATTGATCTCCCCCCTCCTCTTGTTGAACCTGGATGCCAAAGTAAAGAAAAGGAAATAGAGACACTAAGGCAGCAAACAACATTGCAAGAAATTTATTTCACAAAAGAGATGTGAGTACTTTTTTTGTAATTGAGCAGTGATTATTTCTAAATTGTATTTAAGTATTATTCACTCAAGAAATGTTATCAACTCTTGTAGAACTAGAAAATCACAAGTCATGACGTGTGCAAGTTGCCTCTTCATTCGAGAGATTTCTCTACAAATTTGACGTGTTTAAATAGATATATGATTGCTAGAGAAATGTTTAACATTGATTGAAAACAAATAAAATAAACATATGTTTTAGGACAGGAAATATATATTTTTTATTTACATATTTCTTTATTCAAAAAACCTCTTGGTAAACAACATTCCATGTGAAGTATTTTTTTGTTGTTTAACGATTTTCCTTGTACTTCAGATGTCTTTGTGCAAATTTTAGCGTTGCCAAAAAATGTTATCAAATTATGTCATCATGCTTGCAATAAATAATCAGATGCATGGTGGCGTCCAAACTATATCATGTGCATATGAAGTGATTTACTACTTTCTATTAAAAAGCAGAAATTAATTTGAAATTTATGATTAATATAATTTAAAATTTATCGGGAACTATTGATCATAGTGAGATAAATTTTATATTAATTGATAGAAAATTTTATTTCACTATTTTCGAGCTATTAAATTTGAAATCAGAATGATAATTACTCTTTAAAATTTAAAATTACTGAAATTTAGTTTCTCTAACAATGAAATAATGCTGTTTAACGTCTCGTAGTGCTATGGCGTGGGTTTTATTGTTGGTGACGTCAGAGCGTTACCAAGAAATAGATCTGGGCTATTATATTAGTAATAGGTACTACTAATATTCTGTAATTTTTTTAAACAATTGTATTTCACCCTTCAACCAGGAGTAGTTTTTTTTATTATGTCTTTATTAAATTTCAGGTTATTTTAATTCTGTATAATACTGGCAAATAACGTACATAACAAGTTTTGCCATATTGCATTGAATAATTGGGATATGATTTTATATTCCCTGAGGCAAGAATTTAAATTGCAACCAAATAGTTATTTATGAATTTTGATTTTACTAAGATTACCTTGTTATTAAAGTTTTTTTGGATATTTTTTACAGGATTCCTGATTCTCCGCATGAACCAGATTTGGAAATTGTTCCTGCACAAGAACCTAAAATAATTCCATTAGATGAAGTATGTTTTAATATTAACTTTGCTTTATTTTTTAAATGAGTAATTTAATTATGAAAGATTGAGTAATTTGATATAACTTTTCAAAGCAAAAGATCCTTGAATCATGGATAATCCAGATTTCTCTGAAAAGTATCCCAAATTCTTTCGAAAATAATAGCTGATAAACATTTTATTTGAATCATTGCTATTCAGTGCATGTAGATTATTTGTAAGAGAAATTAATTGATACACTTTCCTTTTCTATATTGTATTGTCTTGTTAATAATAAGTAATTCAATAAATATATTGATTATAATATGGTATTTATCTTATTATATATTTGATATTGGGTACCTTTCGTGCTTTTCAAAGCTGATTCAGCTGTAGTTTTTCTGATTAGAGGTATTCTCTTCTACTAACATCGTCCTTAATTTACAGTTATTTTTTTTAAAATTTAAGATAAAAGTAATTTAATATTTGAAACAGGAAAGATGGGAGATTTTGACTTGTGCTCTGTATGTTCTATTCAATAGACATAAAAAAACTTTATGTAAAGATAATTAACTAAGAAGTATTGACAAGCTAGCATTCTTATCTTGAACATGGATTCAATTTCAGTCTTTTCAAAAATTGATGAAGACTTTTGAAAAAAGAAGTCCCTCTGTAATTTTCAGAATTACTGAAATTTTCTTCAATTCAAATTTGTTGGCATGCATAGAACAGACATGACACATTTCCGCGGAAACGCGGATTTCAGCTTTTTTAGGATTGGATTTTATCATTCTTAATTTTCTTTTATATAATAATTCTATAATATTTTCAATATCTCAAGCACTTTTTATATACATTTATTTATTTTATTGTTCGATTAATCTATGCATATTTTACTTCTCGGTATTTATGTTTGGTGCGATTCATTATTTATGAAGTTCAGCTTTTTTTATTCCAAGCCTGTGTCATGTCTGATAGAAAGATAAAGTTGAGTCGTAATCAAACTGTACTGCAAGTTATTTACACATATCTGAATCTAGTGTTGCCTGTTGTGCTCATAAATTATGAATTGATTGATTTCATGTTCACTACATGTTTCGTTTTGAAACTTACTAAATTTATTTAAAAAATTAGTATTAGACATGTAGCTGATCATCAGTATGTAAAAGGAAAAAAAAAAATTAGCATTTTTTATTTTCAAGAAATGTGTGGTTTCACAGTGAAACCAATGAACAATAACAGGGTATTTTTCCTCCGAATAAGATATCATCAAATTTAAATTATGTATTTAATTTATAAGTATACGTGAGTATTCATGACGCTCAACCTTCATAAAATTCAATATTACTTTCAAAGATTCAATTTTAAAAAATATCAATTTGTGCAAGAACCTTCATCATTTTGTCTCTCTTAGAGATCAAAAGTAATTTAGCTCTTGCAATGCCAATATCTTTGTGAATACTAACGGTATTGAACTGGAATTTTTATATAAGTTGGCCTATGTATCTGGCTCTAAAGTTGTGAAAGAAAAACTATACTACGTTTCACCCATGCACAGTAAAAAAATTCTCAATGTGTGGTTTCACTGCAAAACCAATGAATGCGAAAGAGTTAAAGGGGTTTATGAGGTTTTCAGCTGCCAAGGCTGTCATCCTCGATTCATTCCAAAGTTCTTTTCAATCCACTTCAAAAAACAAGAAAATTGCCATCAAGAGACAGACTAAACTATTGCTAAGCTGATTCAATCAAGAAAAAAATGAAAATTATTAATATTTTTCAGTTTTTTGAAATTCTTTATTGATGTAATGAAACATTTTAACAAATTTGTTTACTTAAAATTTTCTATTTTGCTTTGTAGGATAATGTTATTGGACCATTAGTCGATTATTCAAATTATGAACCACCCAAACCAGCTCCTTTACCTGAAGTTCTCTCAAGTTTGATAAAATTGAATACCCCACTACCTGTTTCTGCATCATCGCCAATCCACAACCAAGACCTGGTAATAATGAGGTTTATTGCATGCTGTGCATGCATAATGTTTCATTACATTTTTAAAAGATAGTTTTATTTGATTTCTTTAATTTGTTTTCTTTCTGCAGATGCACATGGAAACTATTCCTGTAAAACAACCACTTTTAAGTTCAGAAGGACTAATTCCTCAAAATGGACCTCTACAAATGACTTCTCCATACGATCCAGGTGAGTTAATTAATATTAGCGAATTGAAGAATGTTTAGTAATTCTAAAGGAATCCTGTAACTACTCGATATGGGCAGATCCAGGATTTCTAAATTCGAAAATGCAGTTATTAGTTGATTTAATTTCACTATTACCCAAATGAAAATAGTTTTTAATTGAGATTCAGTAATATTTAAAATTCTTTTATAATAAAGTAATGTAATTGATAATGCTTCAAAGAGAGACTTACATTGATGATACAGGCAAAAACAAATTTATTTCAATTAATTTTTTGTCATGTTTGCTTTTAGGGGAACCAGTGTCTAATATGCCATCTAATAGTTTACTTGGTCCACCCCCACCTGTGCAGAACGTGTTCGGCATGTCTTCTCCACCAATGACGGATAATCACAACATAGGGCCTCAAAGTGAATGGAGGACATTAGACATGGTGCAAGACCAGTATTATGATAATTATCCTCCCAGTTCTGGTGGCAATCGCAACATGGGACCGCCTAATCAAGGGCCTGGTATGAACATGAGACCAAGAATTATGAATGATAACTTCAGACCCATGCACAAAGGTCCTCCAAGAGGAATGGGTATGCTACTTTGTAAATATATTCTTTATACTTATAATATATACATGAAATATGAGTGTAGGTATTGGTAAACCTGGAGTCTACGGTGCTGGCCTGCTTCTTGCCAATTTTTCTTGGCGCAATTTCACTTGCCGTCGCCAAATACTGTTTTGGATGTGCAGTATGCTTTTTATAGTTCTCTTGCGCATGCGTCACTTGAAAAGGAGAGATTGAGCATGCAATGCCTGTGACATTTCAAGCTTGTACCAGGTAAATTTTTTTAACTTGAAAAAACATCAGTGGCTTCGCTTTCAGCATAGCGGAATATTTGTAGCGTTGTTCATTCATTGAGAAATGAAACACACAGAATAACATACACGGTATTTAACCGATGTTCAAACCGAAGAATTCCAAACGAAGTTTTATTCAAATTTGAATGAATCCACCAATCATGTCGAAAAGATGAACAAAACAGTCCAATCGAAACGAGGCGCAATATAACATGATACTCAAAACGCCAATGAAAAGATCAATTTCCGCACATGCACGCATGATACTCTTTAAAATCATCATTGCGCAACCAAAGCAAATGTTCTCTCATCTCCGTTCTTGGCGGCAAAGAGTTGGCAATCCTAAGAGGAACGAAGTAGGTGGGCACCGTAGACTCCACATTAACCTGGGTATTTTTGAATAGAGTTGCAATTTTTCCAAGTGATGCAAGATGATTAAAGAGATAAATGATTATTTTGATGACTAGATTAATACTTTTAATTAAATTCTAGGTGATTCTAATACCTGACCTTTTTTTAATGTTGCATACAAAGTTGGATATAGTTTCCATAAACATCAAGTTATAAAACAGTGGTCGCGACCCCTTTGGGGGTTGTGAGAAAATTTTTGTGGGTCTCTGAATTCAAAGAAATTTATTTGGAAATAAAAATATTTAAGATTTTTCTTGAAAAACCGTCGTTGCAACCTCCCTGGGAGTCTTGACAAAATTTTACACAAAGTGAAGGGGTTGGAAATGAAAAATGTTTTCACACCACTCTCATAGAAGGAGCTCAGCAAATTAGTGGTGGGAGTTTTTATAACTTTTAAATGGGGATATCTTAATTAGGAATGCAATAGATGAGAAATTGCTGATTCAGTATTTTGAAGATGTTCATGAAGTTTATTGGAAATGTTATTGTAATTATACTTCGAAAGGTGTGAATAAAAAGGATTTACTACATATATAATGCAATATTCACTTTAAAATTATGATTTAAAATTAAATTAAAAACAAAAGCCATTAAATAAATTAAAAGACAAATAAGAAATAAACATGAGTTAGTAGTAGTCATTAATTATCAGTTTTAAAATTTATCCCTGTTATTTGTATGCCCCTTTATTGGACATTGAGAGTTCATTTTTTATTACACGAAGGCTCTCTTTTCCATAGGTAATTATGTAAAATTTTAAATATATTGAATTATATTAAGGTTTATATTTTTATTTGGTGATGTCAAAGTTCTACAAATATTTTATGTAAAATTGTTTTTATTTTGGGTTCCATTCTTGAATTAAGTTGCTATTTTGCTATGATGTGCATTTATCCTCTTTTCTATAATGAAGAATTGTCCTTCTTAAATTTTACAATCAATCCTAATAGAGAGAAAACAATACACTGTTTGTTGGTTGGAACTATTAATTAAATGAATTGAGTAAATTTTGATTGCTGAATAATTAAGCAGTTGCATCATTGAAGATTGCCATAAAACCTAACCCAACCCGTCAAGTAGTTTTGTAAATTGTTTGAGAGAAAGGAAGATGAACTTAACTTTTGCTGATGTTTCAAACTACTGTAATTTAGCAAATTGGTTCAAGGTTTAGCAAAATTTCTAGCGAGATAGTAGATTGCAAAGTTCTAATGAAAAAGTGGAATAAGTCTGATCTTGTGTCAGGTTGACTACATTAAGGTTTATTTAAATATTTACTTGGCTGTGAATCTGCTAATTTCAAGGTCCATGACAATTAATCGTTTTTTAACCTTTGCATTTATAAAATTCTTGATATACTTATAGCATGTCTAGAAACACTTTAAAACTTTTTAAAACTATTCTACAGTTAGGATTTGACTAAAACTTGATATTTTTGACACTTTCCAAATATCGTTATTATTATTTTATATATAATTTGCATTTGAACATTGTTAGTTATTGCATTATTCTATCTTTTTAATTTTATTTCTTAAATTATATTAAATTTTTTTTTCTTTTATTAGGTCCACGTCCTCGAAATATTCATCGAGTACCTTGTAGACATTTTATGGGTGGTTCCTGTAGGTTTGGCATGAAGTGTTCCTTTTTGCATCCTGGTGTAAATGGTCCTCCACTATAGCTAAACACTTGATAGCATACAACTGTGCCTTTACTTCAAGCAAAGCAAAACTGTGATAATGTTATTTGCTCATAAATACATGAACTTCCATTTTTCATCTTGAACATAGTTAATGCATTCCATATTTGTTGTTATCAAAATAGCCGTTGCTCGGTTCTCTGCTGCTCTAAGTCTTGCTGCTGAAGTTTCCTTTCTTTTTTTTTTTATTGTGAAGATCTATCTCGAATTCTGCTTAAGTAATAAGAAATTTTAGGTAGATGCATTTTAATTTATTTTGAAAAGCAACGGAGAAGGGAAAAAAGATGGAATTCATTGATTCAGGAAGATAGTGGACTTGTGCATCAGATATATAATTATGAATTAAAATATATATATTCTTTTTTTCCTAATTATTTATAAAGAAGTCAAAAAGAATTGTGATATTTGCATTCTTCATCATTATGCATCATCAGTTTCTATATATTTCTTATTTTGCAGATTTTTTTTTATTGAATTAATGAGAGATACATGTTTTTTACTTAACACACTGAAATTTTCTTTTGTACATATGTATACTGTAAATATGAATGTACAGTATTTTTTTGTATAGTTTTCATTTACTTTATACTTTACTTACTAAAAGCCTCTAAATATTTAGTTGCATGTAAATAAATATAGTTAAATAGATGATTGATATGTTGCTTATTTGTTTTACAGTTATATGAAACTCATGTTAGGCATAAAAAATTTGTTGCTCAGTTCATTTTATTGTACATTTATCCATTTTATTGGCTTGATGCAGGGAATTGTATATAATGTAAATTATGTACATATATTAAAAACTGCGTTTTTTAAAAACTATTCTTGTGGTTTTTTTTCATATTTATTGTATTCGAGAGACTTGCATGCATATTTATTGTGTCGACTCTTCAACATATGAAACAATAATACACATATATAGTATGTAGATTATCAGGAACAATTTATTCAACATTTTGACAAAGACACTTCATTAGTAATGCATAGTAAAAACAATATATCAAGATTTATTTCTGATTAATCTTCATTACATCACTCTTTTTTCTTTTAAAAATCCTCTTAAAGAGGGAGAGTTTTTCTTTCCTGGGAGCTGTAGAAGATTGCGAGTTATCTAGAGAATAAAAAATTACAGTAAAAAAAAATCATCAGTAAGACTTCTTTGTATCAAAAATAGACTTACATGCACTATTCTTCGTGATTACTTCCTAACTGCGAAAATTTCAAATTGGTATGGTGAGCATTATTTAATATTTCAAGTCATAGTGATATTTAAAATGCATTTGAGGGAGAAATTTCAGGAATATTACACCAAATATGTTGAAGAAATATTTCAATGATTTGACAATATTTGCATCAAATTATTGCATTTTTAGCTTATAAACTAAAATTAAACCCATTCCTGAATGTTTTAATTTGATACAAAAAGTGCAAGGAATCTAAAAACATCTAAAATCTTTTAAGGACTCATATGAATCAAAACAACAATACTTTCTCAAAACAGAAGGTGTCATCTAATTATGCATTAGAAAAAACAAAACAATTAGGTAATTAAAGTAAGAATTTATAGAATAATCAATGAAAAAATATAATAAATGATAGTGTCGCAGAAAATTTAATAGCCATCAATAAATAAACTGTGCCACTAAAAGCAAACAAAAATAGGTTGTGATTATTTCTTAGTTATGGTTTCTGTGTTTTCATATGTAACTTCAATTGAACAGTATAAATCTAAGAGTAGAATAATCCCAAAATGAATATATTTTACGCATATATATACTACATCTGTAATTAGAAACATTATAAACCGTAGTTAACTGAATGGTGAAACTTTTGCTATGGTTAGATGATTATAGTTTGTTCAAACAACTCAATTTTTATTTTTATTTTCTTCACGTTGTATGTTTGCAAAATATTTTAAGGGACAAAATTTGATTAAATTTATAATTGCCGATTTTGGATTAGGAAGGGAATTTTTTTCCTTTTGTTTTTTTAAATGCCAGATATAATTTTATTTAAATGTGTTATTTTAACATTGAAATAAATTTTTCTCTGCTATTTTTTTTAATACCTAGTTTTCTGTAAAATTTCCATTTCACAGATGAAAAAGAAGTTTCAAAATTTAGCTTTCCTTTTTCAATTAAGAATTTGACAGCTTACCTACTGAAGTCTCCTGATCTGCACTAATAACCTGCAGAAAAAAAAAAAAAAACCAGTGAAATAATTCTTTTAGATGACAACTATGCAGTTATCCACAAAAATAAACGAATTGCACATGTTTACTATCATATGATTATTATTACTAGGACCTTGGATCATGCTACCTGATCCTAGACAACACCAGGTCGATTAGAATGTAAGTCTCCCTAATATCCAATTCCAAATCTTGATGTTATGCATTTCAGAACATGGGAGAATGGTTGATTCAAAGTGTTGTAAG
>BGPR01008271.1:28006-38865 GCA_013235015.1 Araneus ventricosus
TATGCATTTCAGAACATGGGAGAATGGTTGATTCAAAGTGTTGTAAGAATGATCAGTAGGGGAAGGTAAATGAACATTCCCAGGTATAAACATAGTGGTGTCTACTCATGTTCAAGCAAAACATCAAATGCACACGCCAAATTAATTTTGTAATTCATGGCATGTCTTACAGGCAGAATATATCGCATAATTTTTGATTTTGATAGTTTTTTTTCCATTCTTTGTTACGCTCCTAAATAGGGATGATAGGCTTAGGAGTGCACATTGATTTACCATTAGAAACGGGTCGGCATTGTTTTTGTTTTCCATTAAGATCCATTATAATCATATTGACGGTTACCCATTAACAGATACTACATCATTCAAGAAACGTACAAGAGGCATTTTTGAATATGAATATGATTACAAGCAGAAAAAATGTAATTTTATTTTGATAAAATGGCAACTGCATTGAAACAAAAGCCTCAAATATACATGGTGTTTAACCTTTGGTAAGAACAAAATAATTGTCAAGCGATGATAAAAAGGAATGGAATTGATAACCTTAACTAATTGGGAGGTACTGATAGGATGAATCGGGAAAAATACAAATTATTGTTGTTCCATCTGCAACAAAAAGTGGTGGTGTTTACTTCTTATTTTTAGTTTGGAGGCTGCTATGCAAAATGCATGGCTAATATATATCGTGTGTAAGATGTAAGAGATAAAGATGTCTATCATGAAACGAAAACCTTTTAATTTTCTTGTATTCCGTTGACAGATAATTTTGACCTATTACTTTTAAAAATATGCTGTGGTTAAACTGCAGGCAGGATCATCTTTAGGGAAACTGAAGATATTAACCTTCCAGCGGGCGTGCCAGCGCAAATTTTACGACATGCATCATATTACATATATATATCGTGTTGTTTTACAAAAATAAATGCAACTTTTATTTATGTTATCTGTATTGATTAGCTTAATAGTAAACAAAGATTTTATAAATAAAAATTGCACTTAAATTTATATTAAAAAAAAGATATAAAAATGTAATACGATGCACAATGCAAGTATCTCTTGTACACACTTGCCTGCTGGAAGGTTAAAAGTGTTTCTGATATCAGTCATGATGAGGAGAAACACTATGTTATTACTGAAACTCGGGTGCGATATATCCATTGCAACAAATTATGTACTCTAAATACAGCAAGTGTATCACAGGTCTGAATGACAAATATTTTATTTCATTGTATACTCTAAAAGAAAAATTAAATACTGCATTTATCTCATATTTAAATTAAAAATGTATTCATTTTTATAAAAATACAGTTGCATGTTCAAAGTCCTTTAGCATGGAAAACACTATTCCCTCTGCTGCCTAGTGTCCCCTTTTAGGAACATTTAAATTTTTTCGAATAAAACATGCATTTTTCAGGCAGGATTTTTTCGTACTTTTTTCATTCATTTCACGAAATGTAATGTTATTATATAACATATAATTGAAAAAGTGTGAAGTTGGGCATTAATGGGTAAATCTGACACTGAACTCTTTCAAAAAATAACCATCAGAAGTTGTCTCCCCTTATCTTTCTCGTATACGTCCGAACACGGGTGGGGAAAAATATGCCAAGCTGCAGTAACATGCGCCTTTCCCTAACACAGGTGGGAAAAAACGCGTGAAGCTGTCGCACCTTTTTTTTTGCGTCGTAGAATGGTGAAGAAACCGAATATGCAATTTGAACGACTTTTTAAAACCAAAATTGGACACAGAACTACAGTTAAGGTTAGAAGACCTCATACCAATTTTTATTCATCTAAGCCATTGCCTTTAGGAGTTATCGTGTTCCAGTCAACCCTTAAACGGATTTGGTCCAAAATTTGATACAGACCTATTCCTGATGATAAAACTGTGTGCCAAATTTTATCCATCTAGCTATTTAAGTTCTGAGTTATTGTGTTCACATGAACATGGACTAACATGCACCACTCCCTAACACAGGTGGGGAAAAAATGCGCCAAGCGGCAGTAACATGCGCCTTTCCCTAACACAGGTGGGAAAAAATGTGTGAAGCTGTCGCACCTTTTTTTGCGTCTTAGAATGGTGAAGAAACCGAATATGCAATTTGAACGCCTTTTTTAAACCAAAATTGGATACAGAACTACAATTGAGGTTAGAAGACCTCATACCAATTTTTATTCATCTAAGCAATTGCCTTTAGGAGTTATCGTGTTCATAAGTATGCAATTATACAGACAGTCAATCTTTAGACGGATTTGGTAAAAAATTTGATATGGACCTATTCCTGGTGATAAAACTGTGTGCCAAATTTTATCCATCTAGCTATTTAAGTTCTGAGTTATTGTGTTCACATGAACACGGACAGACAGACCGACTTCCCGTGGACGGATTTCGTCCAAAATCTGATAGAAAACTACAAATTATGTTTAAAGATCACATACCAAATTTCATCTCCCTATATCTTATAGTTAGCGTGTTCACAGACAGACATAATTCCGAAATTGTGTTTTTCGGACCCAGGGAGGTCTAAAACATGGAGATTCATCAAAATCTCGAGTTCGAATTTTTTGACGACTATAAAAGTTTCTCTTTGTATACTTCGTATACGAGAAAGTAAAAATAAGCTAACCTGATAGTAGAGATACTACTAAGCTGTTATACAGCATGTTAGAATTAAAGTATCCGAGTTTAAAATACTGAATAGAATACTTAAATACTTTTTGTAGAGAACTGGGGGTGGGATAGTGGGCATAAGAACGTCAAATTTCGGTGCTAAGCATTTCATAATTTGGGAAAAGAAAAATTTGGTAAAAATAATCATTTTGTACTTTTGAATTGCTTATCTTTTATGCATTCAACATATTCGCATTGGGTATTTCTGATAATTGATAGCATCTTTCGCACTCTTATACCACTAGCAGTTCGTAATTTATATGCATCTCGGCAATAATTGAATCATACGACGGCAACTGAATTAATTTCAAGCTAGGACCTGTTCTCTCCCTTTCAGGGCCGGATTAACCCCTATAAGAAATGCAAGTCTCGCCCCTCTTTTTTTTCCCTCCACAACTTCCAAAACCAATATTTTAGTATCTATACTTATAAAAGGAAATGTTTGCGCGCGATGTCCAGACGAATCTATCGCACTCACAGCATGAAATTTGGCACACAGGTAGTCGTAATGGTGACTCGAAGCCCAAATTTAAAATTTTTTTTCTAGAAAATTTTTTATTTAATATTTTGTATTGTTTTTGGTGATTTTTCGCCCTAATTTCTCAATAGGACGGTTTTGAATAATTGTACGATAAAAAGAGATACATCATCGAGAAGGAATAAACGATTTCCGTTCTAATGAAGTGTGTTTCGTACGTCTAACGTAATTTATTGAATTTTGAGAATTTTTTCAAAAATAGTCACTTTTATGGTAATTTCTAATAAGGATTTCTTCAAATTCTCACATCTGACATTCTAACATCTCTATAATTTTCATTTTTTTCAGCTTATGACTAGAACGTTTCTGTCGTATTTAGAACAAGAACGGTTTAAATATCTCTTTCCATTTTTTTAAAATTAATTTTTCCCTGATCAGTTCAAACAGTTTTTTTGCTAGCTAGATTTAACAGGGAGAGTTTCTCCGGACGGTCCCAGAAAGCATTGTTGCAATTTCATCGGCTGGTGCGTGACCTTCCTCGCGGCAGGTAACGTCATATGCTTTCATTACAATCCGATTCCTTCAGGCAGGTGACGTCATTACATTCGCGTCATCGTCATCTCAATAATATATGCATTTCTGTTTTGATAAATGTCAATATCTCAAAGAAAAATAAGCGGGAAAATCAATAATGTATATTTTTCAATTCCTACTATTAGTGCACACTCTCCCTATATCTTGTTCAAATTTTGCAATCGATTTTAAACTAACTTCCCGATGAGCTGGAGACTTGAAACTTTAAACGTAGTTCAGAACCAGATGACAATGCAATATTTATTCGCTTTCTTGTGTGTCTGTCTGCCTGTTTGTCTGTCATTTCATATTTTGCATGCCGCATGCGCAGTATGTTTTTCATTATATCTCGAATACTATTAACATTACAGACTTGGTTCTTGGATATATGGATGGCCCATGGGATCATCGAAGCACCCCCACATTTTAGCCATATCTTTGCGCATGCTCAGTACGTTTTTCATTATATCTCGAAAACCATTAAATTATTAATTATTAAAGTTTTGTTTTCAAAACTTTTTCGTGTCATTGTGGGCATTTTCCTCCCCATTTTGTTGAAGTCCTGATTCCACGGGCAACGCCGTGCGCGTACTGCTAGTTAATTATAATTTAATATCTCTATATAAGCAGTTCTAAGTATCAAATTTTGAAGAGCTGGCATAGTAAGCCATTTAATTTCGGGTTGCTTTCAAGAGAGCTTATTTAAAATGCCACTTTTAAAAAAATGCAAAATTAAAATTTAAAAGTAATTTTAAACGAACTAGTAAAAAAAAAAAAGACAAAACTTTTTAACACAATCTATATACTGTTTAATTATAGGATCGGACATTTTTCAAATTAGAAAGAAACATATTTTTTTTTTAATTTATAAAACAACATAACATAAAACTTGAAAGAGATAATTAATTAGGTATGTTGTTATAATAATGTTCCGAAACTTAAACGATACTTGATTTTAATTTGAACTCGAGTGCACTTCCTTTGGAAATTAAATAAAAATACAAAATTAAATTATTCTGAAAGTACTGCAAATAAATAAATAAATAAAAATATTTCCAAGCTTTGGGGCTCTCTAAAGTTGAGGGTCCCATAGGCAGTTACCTATTTAATAATCCGCCCCCGCTCACCTTCCCATTTTTTGAAACTCTTTTCTATTACTTGTTTTGCCATTTTCAGAAGTGCATACCACCGATCCTCTTATGATCTCAAGGATTTATTATTTTTTAATCTGATAATATTTTTAGGGTGGCATAGGGTAGACTGGGGCTAGTTGGGCCGTTTTTTCTTCTAAGAATTTTAAAAAAATGGGAATTCAAAATTTGTAAAAATTTTTAAGCTGACACTATTCGTGAATCTTCAGAAATAATTCGTAATAGTAAAATTTGAATATATTGACTATCAGTATTAATTTAAAACCTCAAATTGACAACAAGTCTCTTGGCCCAACCTGTCCCGACCGCCACTACTAACATGAAGCGACTATCACAAAACATTCTTCTATATTATTATACTTTATTAATTTAAGTAACGTAGTTGTGTTATTACCCACATTATGTGTATTATATACAAATTTTGTGAATTTCTATTCAATAGAAACTGAGATACAGCTTTTATGGTCATCGTCACATAGTATTGTGTAATTATAATCAAAATTGAGTCCGCGTGGTTTTTCATAACAAGTATTTTGCATAATAAATCTGGTACAATTCCATCCCACATATTCAGAGATATTTCAATAACGCACATCTTGATAAACCCTGTGTAGCTAGCAGCGCGGGCCAACGTGCCCCATGAGAAATGGCCCAACTAGCCCCATATCGCCATTTTTGTTTCTCATCTGTGTAGGGATTTATTCTGAACGCATTTCGATAAGCAAACAAGCCCTAAACTAACAATGATGAATTATCTTTCGAAATATTATTTGTAAAAATGGAAATTATAATTTATAAATAAAGAAAAAACCCCGATTATTCTTAAGTGAGGAAATTTACTCAGCTTAGCAAAAATTAGAAAATTCCGGCTGGTTCGTTAATGAACGCTACTTCTTCAATGACGCTGACGTGGAAGAAGGAAGGCGGGATAATACTCACTTGTTTGGAATGGCAGAGTTAAATACCGAAAAGTATTAAAAATATCGCGACTGGCCCAACGTGCCCCTATGGCCAACCAGCCCCGGTCGCATATTTACAAACCCTACCCTGATAGAACTGTGGCAGGAAATCGGATAATATGATTGGCTCGCTTCGCCGAGAGCCGATGACGTCGTCCTTTGCTCTCGTGCGTGTACTTTTCATTAGTATAATTTCTTACAGTGTAGGATGTTTTATTTTCATGATATTTTGAAAAATAATTTCATTTTAAAAAATATTACAACCCACGGAAGAATTTTTCTGCGCTCAACTGTGGGAAAGCGGAGAAGAAAAGAAGGACGACTCTTGTTTTGTTATGATTGCCGTGCGAGAGCTGAAAACGACGTCACTGCTCCTCGTAGCCAATGGTATTGACGGATTTCCTGCCTCAGTTCTATCAGGGTAGGGTTTGTAAATATGCGCCCCGGTCTATTCTACTATCTGTAAACTGCGTGATGCGAAAATCGTTACGCACAGAAGGCAACGTTCCGTTGGACTAAGAACTACCAAATTTGGCAAGTAGTTATTTCTTGGGTAGTAGGTGCTCACTAAGAAAGGATTTTTCAAAATTTTAATCAGAATTTTATTTAATTAAAATTTTAATAAAATTTTAAAGTTTTTCCTCAATAACTTCGGAGCATATTATCGAATTAAAACTACTTTTATATCACTTTAAAATTCAAAAAATTAGCTTTTCAGTACAACTTTTCTCTAATTTTAATAAATTTTTAGAAATGAATTTTAAACAGAATTTGTAACAACGCTTTTTATTGTTGTAAAGAACATCAAATAAATTTTATTGTTTCGTGAAATCTTTCACCCGGCTGCTATTGGCAGTGTTAGAGTAATGGGGGGAAAATGGTGGCTTTCTTTGGATATTAATTCCAAAACAAAATTTTCACTTTCGCTTTTAACATGATAATACATTTAAGCTGGCATTCTTTCCGTTAATTGCGTTATTGAAACATAGTTACGTATAGAGTGCAACGGCTGATGAAATGTCATAAGACAAATCAAGGTTACACATTATCATGTTACGTTGTTTCGGATTAGAGATTCAAAATTTAACGAGCTTTTTTCGTCCCCAATTGTGTTCTTTAGGTCTAACAGGGTTCGCACGCTCCTTGAAAACGATTTTCATTTTCAAGCACTATGGAAACTCCTTGAATTTGGGTTTTACTCCTTATAAACTCCTTAATTTTCAATTTTTAACATTTCTTTTACACTGTAAAAATATCCGTTTTTTCCCCGGACTTTTTCCGTATATTTGACGGTTTAAAGCTGTTTTGTTGACAAAACGGTTTTTCCCCGTTTTCCGCTCCAGCCATAAACGGTTTAAAACCGTCAGTTCAAATTATATTTTTCGTCATATGGTATTGCTTTCCGTATGATAACTTTCCCTTTTCTTAAATGTAATTTTATTGCATTCATTTCATGTTTTTAATAGGGTTCCATCTCCGCTATTGTTTACACATGTTGCAGTAACCTGTTATCACTCATGAAAGCTAACCTTAAAACACATGTCCTGGCAATAGTTGATTTTTACACCACTAGGTGGCGCCACTAGAGCTATAGTGACTTTAAAACTCAAATAGAATATTTTTACCTCATTTTCAGAAGTCTCCGGTGGTCTAGTGGTTAGAGCGACTTCCTTTTGTTTCTATGAACGCGGTTTCGATCCCCGGCTCGGAGGAGTTCGAAGTTTTGTCACTATCTTGCATCGAAATCGTCCAAGTAAGTTCGATTAAAAATTAGATTAATTGAAATTAATAATAAAGCCTTGATTAATTAATATTCCTAATCGATAATACACATCAGCACGTTTCAACTCAACTCGAACAGAAGGAGAAAACAACTCAACTCAGTCGATGACGTCACTTACTTCGATGATTTAATTTTTAACGAGAAAACTTGATCTCATACGGTAAAAAACCGTTGTGACTACGGATTTACTTCGTAACTTTTACGGAAAAAACTTGTCCCTGTACGGTACAAAACCGTTGTGCCTACGGATTTACTTCGTAACTTTTACGGTTTTGCACAACCAACCCAGCTGCCGGTTTAAAACCGTAAATTTTACGGGATTTTTTTTACAGTGTATTAATTGTGTACTACGTTTCACCGATAGAAAGGATTCTAAATCGCCGCCGAAATTACCCAGTATTTTGTGTTGCTCTTTCCACGATTTGATATTCATCTCCTATCCAAAATTTAATAAGTGGTTTTAAGTTCTGATTAGTAATAACCAACACCATAGAATGGTGCAAATTCAGAATGTTATTTCTCTTGGATTATTTCGAAAAATTAACTATATTTCTTTAAATTATAACATATGGTTTGTTGTAAAGGACATATATTGTAATGGTGGAGTTGAAGGAAAATAGATACTATTAATCAATTTTAGCTAAATTAGTTTTAATAATCAAGAAATTTTGTTAATTTTATTTTCTTCATGTACTATTTTATAAGCAATGAAAATGCCAAAAAACAGTTTCTAATATCTAAATCCATGTCTCTCTTTGCACCTCTGTATTTTAAATACTGGATCACTGTCCACTACATAACGTGCACAGTGAGGCATGGAAATTATTTAAGAATTTAAATTCTAAAAAAAAATTAATGGAAATAGTTTTTATTTGAAAAAGGGTAAATCAAGGTATTGTTACAAACATGAAAAGTCGCTTCCCAGCAATATGAGTCTTATGGTTGGGAAGAGAGTTTTACAGGGGTAAGTATGAGATGATCGACAGCAGCCCGGTCTGGACCCCTGACCTTGGTGAGAAATTTGGCGACTTTGGCGACGAAATATGGGATCTCAAAGGTGCTGGAATCTTCTCGATATCTCTATTAGGAAAGAAGATACGCCACGAATGTGCTAGATCATTCCATGTGACGTCACGGCCTGCCGGGGAAACCATATAAGGAGAGCGCTTAGACGACGGAGGTGTGTTCATCCATTGGGAACGACTTGAGAGTTTCTTCCGCAGTGCGAGCTAGGAGCTGGTGAGCTGAGCGATATTGAAATTATTGTCGTTACTAGTTATTTGCTGATTGTTTGTGTTGTTAGATAACAAAGTGCTGAACTGCTATTACCCGTGAATTGTTGTCTGTTTACACTGCTAATCTGTGCAAGAATTATTGTTTCCTGTACCTGTGCTACGTGTTTTCCTGCATATTTGAAAATAACCCTTCATTCTTCATTATTCTACGTGTTGGACTGTTTACACCATACACCCACAGATAGACTTTTGAAACAGTATGTAATAAACTATTTGAACTTTGGGGATAGCTGCATAATTTTATAAACAATTGTGTGTCTAAGCGGCATCACTTTACTTTCATATAAATAGATTTAACATGGCATTCTTGGATAAATCAGCTTAGTAAAAACTTATAAAAGAAATAAATATAACCACATTTATTTGAGTTATTAGCAATGTTTTAAATACTCTTAATATAATTTTTGTGTACTTTAAAAAGGGAACCCTTTTTCATGCGTAAATATTGACTCCTTGAAAATTTTGAAAATACTCCTTGAAAACTCCTTAAATACTCCTGGATTTTTAATTTAAAAAATCAGTAAGAACCCTGTCTAGCCATCTAGGATACTTTACGTTCTAACCAAAATATAAAGAGAAAATAAAATAAAATGCAATTAACAATTCAAACAAATTAAAAAAAATATTACAAAATTATTACAATGTTTTAGTAGCTCGCAATATGCCGCTGCATCCAAAGAAAAAACAAAGGAAAACCAAAAAAAACCATTCCAAATAAGCAAAAAGACAACGAAATTCAACGTAAAAAACCGTAGCAAACGAACAAAGAATCCATCCCAACATACTTTCTCAAGGGTTACATGTTCAGCATGGATTAAAAAAACTTGGGAAATTTTTCTGTAAGAAGCTTGACTTTCGTTAAAGTAACCTGAAAGAACCCAAGGGGAGAAGAAGCGTCTAACCACCAGGTATTACGATTACCGCACATTGCTACGCAGAGCCGGCAACGACTCGCACAGAAACTGAGCTGCTTTCTCTGTGCGGCAATTCGCGCCATCTCCGGTCATTAGTAAGGAAAACCAAGGGAGAATCCGTAGTTCACAGAAGCTGGCTCACTGCGTCGCATGCATCTGAATGTGCTGTCATCCTTAAAGCATCGGTTCCACGATCAGATAACACACAGATTTCGTCCGCGGTTCGCGTTATTTCCTGTCGTCGGAAAGAGAAGATTCGATGTCGCTCGGGGGTTTGTAAGTGCATCTGTGGTTTCCCGCGATGTGGCAGTGAATAGCTCATACATCAAAGGGCCAGACGGCGCCAATTCATCCGCTACATAGAGCGTTATGGAGATATATGACAAGTTACGCGCCGTAGGAACGGCGCGTCTGTTCGAATTCCACCTACCACAGTCCAGAAATGCGAATCTCGAGCGATTTGAGGTTTGGCCAAGTCGAGTGGGTAGTGAATGAATAAATGACCGCCGTTGGAACAAGGCTTTACAGTGGCGGTTTTTCACACAGGTGCTCGCCTCGTGCCTTGAGACGCAGGCAGGGCCGGATTAAGCCCTGTGGAGCTCTTAGGTAATACAAGTTTTAGGGGTCCACTTTCAAATTTACCAAACCAGATATTTTTATTTTATATAAGCAGTTTTTAGTAACAAATTTTACGACAAACTGATGATAAACATTCAGCTGCGGATCGCCATCAAGAGAGTTGAGTCCAATATGTCGCGTATAAAAAAAATCCAATTTAAGAGTAATTTTAAACAAAAACCCCCTCTTTTTAACTCATTCTAAATACTCAAACTGAAAGTTTGTCAGAGCTGTTGACTTGTGAGTCATTCCGCCAATTGAAAAAAATATTGGACGATACTGATCTGCAAACGAATTTGAAAACTTGAAAAATCCTAAGCATAATGTTCTGAAATTTAAAAAATACTTGATTTTAATCTGAGCATAATGATCTGAAATTTAAAAGATACTTGATTTTAATCTGAGCATAATGATCTG
>BGPR01008271.1:38875-58037 GCA_013235015.1 Araneus ventricosus
AAAAGATACTTGATTTTAATCTGAGCATAATGATCTGAAATTTAAAAAATACTTGATTTTAATCTGAGCGTGTGCCAAAATAATGAGTGAGAATCTAATAATAAATCTGAGCGTGTGCAATGAAATCATAAAATTCAATTACCCTGAAAATACCACAAAAATATCTCGAAGCCTCCCAAAATTGCGGGGCTACACTACAGGCAGTTGTCTAATTTGCCTATTTGGTAATCCAACCCTGGACTAGGGGGGGGGACTAAGATCCACTCGAAATACATCGCAGTGAAAAGCCGAGAGCGAATTTACGACTTTGAGTAGGGGCTTCAAAACAATTTTGCGCCAGTCGTATTGTCAAAATCCGCTCCTGGGTATTAATAGGGTTTTCATCTCTGTCAAGTTAAGTAATCATAGTTGAGATACAGTGCAGTAAGAGACATTTTTTTGGGGGGGGAGGGGTGAGAGGGGACTGAAACATGAAAACTTATAGGATAATTAAGTCATTTCATTCGCGAAGTTAGACTGAAGTCAGTTTGAAAAAGTTATTAAATACCTCGGATAGAGTTTGGACCGAGTGTTGACTGTTGTTGATCAAATCAACCATCTCGGAGCTCAACAGCTCGGATTCTTCAGGTGTTGTGTTCTGCAAAATATCCTGCAAATTCCATTAGAATATTACATTAAATTGAAATTTGATTGTATAATCGAATTGAGAAATAAATTTATTTCATTAACAAATTGCAAGCAAAGGAAAAAATAGTGATGGCGATGTAAGTGATGTTAGTCTGTTTGATTATGTTGTTTCTTCTACAAAAATCACTTAGACGTAGATCTTGTGGACAGGACACCAGCGGCGGCTCGCCCAAAAGAGTTGCAGTCCCCCCAGAAATTGTTTTAAATGATTGTACTTTCGTTTTTATTCTAATTGGCTTACTTTTCCACTTTGAGAATTCAGTGATCAACGAAAATGCCAAAAAAGTAATAAAAAATGTAAAAAGAAGACGGAAAATCAATCAAGAATTAAGAGAGAGACAGACCAGAGCTGCATTAAGTTTTGCCCCTCCAACGGATCCGATATTAAAATAAAGAGCAACGCGAAGCGGGAGGAAAGCAACCCTTTCTTCGCTTGAAATTGCATTCGTTTGAGTTGCATTTTTCCCAGCTCACGATTGGCGCGACTTCCTCATTTGGCTCTTTTTCGCTTGTTCTCAGTAGTTCAGTCGTTTTTTTAAATCCAATTCTGGAGGAGTTGTAATTTTTTGCTTCTTTATGTTTTTTTGGGCGCTGATTACGATTCTGAGGTTTGCCACCAATAATTTTTGTTGAAATTTTAGTTATAGCCAAAAACATAAAAAATATTTTCCTCCAGTTTTTTGCTTATAACTGAAAAACTATCAATTTTTAGTATATCAACATTATATACTAAAATAATCAACACAAAATTTCCTACAATTTAGGTCTATACAACTTTTGCAGCACTGATTGCTTCTGAGCTGACGAGCCGCCACTGCAGGACATTTTTTAACATACAGAAAAAGACGAAAAGAAAATACGAGAATTAGCACATAGCATTTCACAATTAGCACATAGCATTGATATTCATGCGCATGAAAAAAATAGTTCGCTCGCGTCCCAACAGATTAAAGCAAAATTATTCGATTGCCACTAAAACTTTAAATTACTTTAGAATTGATTGACTTGATTAAGCCAGGGACAGTGAACGTCTAGCTTTTGGGAGAGGGATGAGTTATCACCCCCCACACTACTTCCATGCTTAAAGTTTATGTTATATCTTCTTATGAAAGTTATGTCCGCTATTCGTTTACACATGTTTAATAGGACTATTATTATTTTTTTCTTTTAACCCTCTCGTACCGAGCGAGGCGGTGACGGTCTGTCTAAGAATTTCCCCTTAGCAGCGAGGAAGGCCGGTCTGAGGCGGTTGCCTTCCTTTGAGGTGAGGTTCTGAGATCGCTTAGGAGATAAGCGCGGTAGGGGGTCCAGTTGTCCTTGCCAACCACAGCTCATCTCCGTGCGCCTTAGGGTAAGGTTATAGCAAGGGGTGAGCATATGGGGAAAATGACCACTCAGGTTGGGTTAGGTTAGGTTAGATTAACGTCCCGTTTTGAAGCAACACGAGGGCTATTTAGGGACGGACCTCGTAATTTTGAACCGCGGTCAGATAACGAGGACGACACCTGAGCTGGCACTCCCCTCTCCAAACTTCCGCGCCACACCAATGGGAGGACGTTCGGCCACTACCGTATGATTTAGCGTGCAACAGGCCCCATAGACGACGTGCAGGTAGGGAGAGTCCAATTCATATCGTTTCCTCTGAAAAATTCCCGGTTTTAAAGGAGCAAGAAGGAAAAATTAGCCTCGGGATTAAAGAGTTAAACAGTTTTTGATAAATATTGATTATTTAAAAAAGACTTGGTTGAATAAGTTAATCATCTATTTCAGGGGTTCCCAACCTTTTTCCCCTCCCGTAACCCTTGATTAGTCTTTTTATTTTAGCTCACCCCCAACTATCATATCACCTCCTCCCCAACCAACCTGTCAATGCAAAGAAGTTTCTGTTAATAACGTTCAAGGCTTAAGCTAACTTCAGTGTCAAATGACCCGAATTAATAACATCTGCAGGGCTTATTTTTGATTCTACGTTTCATTCCATTTTGACGATGATGATGATGATGAAGCTGTTTGAGATGTATGCTCGCTCCTTGGCTGCTTTATCTCAAATTATCCTTAGTTCAAAATTCTGAGAATAGCAAAAATTGAAAAAGAAAATGAAAAAATTAAGAAAACAGGGTCTGAATCAAAGATTATCGTGGATATGACGTAAAAAATTTTGAATGGCGAAAATCTTTTTGGGATGTATAGAGAAATCAAAAATCCATGCAAAAGAAAGTGGGAGGCAGCCCATCTCCGCATGACAAAAATTTCTTTGATGTTCAAAACGTTGACATTGAAAAAGCAAATGCTCCAGGGTTTCTTCAACTTTGCATAAGGTGCATAATGATGTAGATGCGAGTTGGAATCTGAAAAGTTTAGCACTGGTTGCATACGTTTTAGTACGGAACCGAGAAATAAGGACATCGTTCTTGCGACTAGAAGGGAATATTCGGAGTTGAGGCCGGTTTTCATTTAAAAAATAAATTTCGTGGTAGTATTTTGAATTTTTCCATTCATTTTTAGCTTCTTCTTTATTCCATTTTAAAAATGGTATTGGTTCAACGCCAAAACAAATGAAGCCAGTATACGCATAAACCCCTTGCCATACGATTTTATTTAACCTCTTTATTAGATGCCACTACCCATTTGGGATATTTTTTTATTATTTCAATCTATTTAAGATGGTAAAGGATACTTGAGGCACTTAAGCGTGTCCAGGTGATTTTTGTATTTAAAATTAATTGTTACGTTGACTTGAATGCGGATTCAAATAGCAGAAATTCTGTAATTCGATGCACGTGTCGGAGATGTCATTGTATGTTGAGGGGTTAAAACCGGAATTTCGCATTAACTTATAACTATAGCTAAAAATTACACTTCGTAATAATCAGCTATTCAAGTGGAAGAACATTTCAATGCGATCCTTGAGCTTGTATCATGGCGAAGAGTTTTATAAAATTAGGTTCAAATGAAGACAGATATAACGTCATGTCTGGAGCTGTATCAATCTGGAGCAACTATCGATTAATTACCAGGTTTCTTATTTGGAGAGTAGGTTTTAGGACTTTCATAACTTTCATTTTTACTTTTCATGCGAACTTGGGGTGAAAAATTTTTAAAAAACTTTTAATTCCTTATGATTTCTTGTTTCCGTCATTACCAACTTTGATTTCGCGTACCCCAACTGGTACGCGTATCCTTGGGGATACGCGTACCACAGGCTGATCTATCTGAAGATATGCTTATTTTCAGAAAATATGCTGACACTCAGTTTCAGTACGATAAATAAGGTGATTTATTAAAAAAAATTGCGTTTGTATAAACAATAATCCCAAATTAATATCAGACGCTGTAAATGTTTGGAAAATATGTTGTGAAAAAATTCTATCTAAGTTGATAATATAACTTTCTCTAGTAGAGGAAGTGAATCTGTACACGCAGCTTTTTTATTCCATTTCCTGTGATGACCTCTCAAGTAAATTCTATTTGCAACAGGGTTGCCATATTGGCCTTTTTAAGGCCAAATTTCGGAAATTTGGCCTTTTTTTCAAAAACCTTGGCCTTAGAAATTTTTATTTGGCCTTAAATTCATTTTTGTCCTTTTATTGGCTTTATTCGTCCTTATGACTTTTAGAACGATTCCTAATATATAATTTTACTATTTTTTCAATAAACTTTTGATATTTTGATATGACACCTTTCAAATGGCCTACAGTGAGCTGTCAAACGAAGTAATTCCAGGCTAAGAAAGGTTTCTGTCCCCTTTCTTCAAACTGTTTTAGTCAGAATGCTTCTAGAAGAAGCTATGTTTTTCTCTGTACAGCATATAAGAACTATTTTCTCTGTTTTTATTCGCTTCTTTTCATGGTAGAATTCTTTTACGAAAACTTCAACACAAAAACGTGAAATATTATTATTCTAATTTGAGAGAGAGAGAATTGGAAAGAGGACATCACATTACAGATCTTTCATTATAATCACATTGAAAAATAATATAGGACATTGTAATTAACAGGAGTTGACATATTTCGCTCGAACATTTCATTCTGCACCGGCAAGAACAGAATTTCTTCTTTCTTTCTTTTTTTTGCAAAGTCGTGTATGTAAATGTTAAAAAAGAATTTCAGTTAAATTTTAGTCGAATAAAAGAGTATTATGCATATGTCGATCTAGTGGGATTCCTTTTAATGTAGGATAGTCATTTTCTTATAACATATAAGGGGGAAATGAATGCTTTAATCAAATTTTCAAATTTGGCCTTCTTTGGCCTTATTTTAAAGACGGTTTGGCCTTATTTTGCTATTTTGATCTGTCAACCCTGAATTGCAAAATTATCTTCATGTACAACAAAAATGTTTGCAGATACCACACATAGAATTATATTTTATTTCTTGAAAGAATACGATGTTTAACTGCTCATTCAAATAATTTATGTCTGGACGAAATCAGATTATTATGAAAGGTTGATTGAATTAAAGAATGAAAAAGAATCATAAATTAAGGATCTACTGCAAGTTACTTGGGGACTTAAATGAGAATTACACTCATTATTTATTTGATTTACATTCACAACATACTGTTCAGAAACCGATTCCGAGACTATCACTTTTGGACGATTTTACACCGGAAAGGGGTGTCAGGCGATGAGTCATATGAGCGCATTTCAGGAGTTCTTTGTTAGATCACGCTCAGTGAAATGTAAACATCATCCTTCCATTCTTCCCTTTCCCCCTATTTTGATGAAAATAACTCCGCCCGGCGCATGCGCAAAAGCGCGGAGGGTTTCCGAATCCGTTGCTAAACAATATCTACATATATTTCGTATTACCGAATTTCTTTTTATTTCTTGCAAATTTATTTTTAAATATAACTATTTCAAGCACTAGTCTGTAATGTAGCGTATTGTACTGGCATTTTTAAAAAATCTGAATCGTTTTGAATGAGTATACGGTAGTAAAATCTTAACATTGGAAATCATTTAAAAGTTTTCTTACATTTGAACCTTCATGAAGATTATCGACACTCCTTTCTGATGAACTGGAGTCCTGCACCTGTGACAGATACATAATGCGAATTTATAAACTGCAGTATAAATGAAAGGTACAGGGTGATTCAGAAATCCGAAGAATCAGTGGCGTAGCTGGAGGGGAGCGGAGGGGACAGTTCGCCCCAGGCGGCACTTCGAAGGGGGCAGAAAAACCAGATCAGTAGGTTCAGTTTAGTTATATAAACGTCTCATTTCGAAGAAACACAAGGGCTATTTTGGGACGGAACCAGTGGCGAATCCGGGGGGGGGGTATGGGTCTGCAGCCGCCCCCCAGAGCTAGACCAGAATTCTTTATTTTATTATTTTATTCAAAATCACTACAGCTGTTTTTTCTTGATCTCCCTTTAAAAAAACTGGCAACATTTCTTCCTGGGCTTTTGACAGGCTCGAAAAGTTTCCCACTTTTGTAGTTATTCCACTCATATTTGTAGCGTTGGCACGGTCAAAAACATGCTTTTTCTAGTTATTTCATTGTGTTTTTTCTTCCAGCGTGCGTGCGTTTGCAAGAGATACTTGAATTGGGCATCGTATTAAGTATTTATATAGTTATTTTACATATTTAAGCGCAGTTTTATTTATAAAATCTTTGTTTAATATTAGGCTAATAAATACAGGTAACATAAATAAAAGTTGCATTTATTTTTATAAAATAACACACACAATATATATATATATATATATATATATATATATATATATATATATATATATATATGTAATACGATGCACGATATGTCGTAAAATTTGCGTAAGCGCGCCCGCTGGAAGGTTAAATGATATAGTGTTCTTTATGACGTTAAAGTGTTTTGGTTTACATAAGCCATAATGTTTGACATTCGTTGCGACGATACAAAATTTTTTATACCTCAGCCCTCCCCAAACCCAAATCCTGGATTCGCCACTGGACGGACCTCTTAATTTTGAACTGTAGTCAGATGAAGATGAAGTGTGATTCATAACTAGCGGCAGCAACTAATGATTCTAGTGGGATTTGAATATGTTTCACACTGAATGAAGAGTGAGGAAAAAATTTATTCACTGAACACTTAAAAAAATAAATAATAATAAGACTGATATTGTGAAACATCTTGAACAGACAGATCTGCTTTTATGTATAGGTCGTTGTTTTGATAGTGTTTAAGTTTATTTTATTTTTCATATTTCTCATTTCAGCTCTGTACATTTCTGGAAATTGTAAATTGTTTTGTAATTTTTGTTTTTCAATAAAGTGGTTCGGGCTTTTGGTTGTGGGGGGCGCCGGCTCTGATTGTGGTGTTCGTGCTTTATCCACCTCGTGCCCATTTAACCCTTTGACTACTAAGAGTTCTCTTGATCTGAGTACAGTTCTATACGGATGTTTGCTTACTAATTGATCTGTGGAATGAATTCGTCCTCCCCGTTCCCCGTTTTCTCCTCACTAGGGGTGTTGGGAGACATGAATGGCATGCCTTTCATCTCTCCCCGAAGGTTCCCTTTAATGACCACTAGCCCAACTGCCTTCTCCCCCCCTATCGGAACAGCAACCGGCCGATATCCGCCCCACTAGTATAGAAGTTGCATGGGCGGTTACGGCCGGCTTAGGAGTCAGAGTGTTAAAACGATAAGGTGACTCTAGTAGTCATAGGTATCGGGGGTTCAGGTTGGCTTTGTGTCAGATTACGAGGATGGCATCTGAGCTGGCTCTCCAATCTTCCGCACCACATCAGCGTGAAGACGTTTGACCCCCTATGTATGATTTAATCTGCAACAAGCCCAATACACGACGGATCTTCAGTGGAATCGGGTTTCGAACCTGAAACCCTTCTGTTCCGAGATCGACACCTAACCATTAGGCACCGCGGCCTATCAGATATGTAGGAAGACAATTTAATAACAGAGGCACTAGCTCAGTCATTGTACACATAAAAAAAAATTAATATAATTCGTATTTTTCGCCTTTTGTCGGTAAATTGTTGTTATGTGAAAGAAAGACTGGTGGCAATTTCGCAACCTATCTGCTGAGACTGAGGGCGTCAAACGAATAATCACCTTGTAAGAAAAGTTTCTTTCACCGGAATTTATTTTTTTGTGGTTCTTGCCCTATGTAAACTTGTAAAGGAAGGGCAGCAAAAGTTCCAGCTGTGGCATTGCGAAGCATCTTCAAATATCAATACGCCGCAAATGAATGAATATGAAAAGATGCCACATGTACAGAAAGGATGAAAATAAAATCAGATTTTTAAATTTTTTTTTGTCCTGGAAACAGAATTTGTTGGTTGCTTCGCTTACAATTAAAACCACCTGATGACTTGGCTGTTGGTGGAGAAATGCGTTACACGGAATAAAACATTAGTCGGAGCTTTGGCTATGAACTTCAATGTGATCTCCACTGAGAAGCACATTTGTCAGGAACCACAATTTTTCGCAGCATTAAGCACAATTTTTGACGATATCACACACTATGAGGGAAGGAAATTTTGCTCCAGAGGGATTTTTGGGGACTTCTTTAAAAATGCTCCTCTGATTGGAATCTATCAGTAGGGTAAAATTTAGCTTAATTATTTCCAAAGTTGAGTGTTTCTAGGTCTTTATTGACTGGGCTTAAGACTGTTAAGAAGTGTGGTTCCTCATCTGACAACTGTGCTCCTGAATGCAGGACGATACTCTGAATACTTCTGCCATCGCTCTACAAACTGCCGAGCTATCTGGTGGTTTAAATTGTAAATTTTGCAACCAAATAAATTCTTTCTTCGTGTCAAGATATCTGGTTTCAATTCCATCCCTACTCTGTATCTTTCTAGCGTTACCAAATAAATTGTTTCTTCGTGTCAAAATATCTGGTTTCAATTCCATCCTTACTGTGTATCTTTCTGGCGGCATCCTTTTTCGAATTATTGATTTTTCAAGTTGCTTCAGACGTCTGAATCATCACGCTGCATAGTGAGTTGTTATTGAAAAAAAAACCTTAAGGTTAAAAACAGGGTTGCAGTGATTTAAATCAGTTGATTAAAATCACTGATTTAAATCGCGATTTATATCAACTGATTTTTTTTAAAAAAATCACTGATTTAAATCACTTTATTTTAAATACAAGTTAATCTGCTTTAATGAAATAAAATTGTTCATGTATCTTTAAATAGTGATTTTAAAGTATTTTTAATTGTATATTTAAAGAAAGAATATATAGAACATAGAAAAATATTTTATTTAATTGATGTAACTAGAGTACTTTCCATATCTTTATTTTTGAGAACACAAGCAAATTAGATTCTAACCCTTTGCGGCGCAACGCAATAATTTTTTGAAAATATGATGAGAAAACATCTTGAATGACTTTAGTTTATTGTCTTGACATAGAATCTACAAAAAAAGTTTTTTAAAAACCTTACTTCAATCCGAGGGAGAGGGTCGTCCCCCTTTCGGGTCACCCCCTTAGATACAGCCACCTTGATACACTCAAAAATTATTGTTGAATCTTACAGAAAATTATAAATTAAAACTTCAAGAATATTGGAGCAAAATTTTCGAGTTACTTTGCTAAAATTGTTAAACGTCCAGAACTGAAAAATTTCTTATCTCCGAGTCAAAGAATTTTCCCAAACTTTATCTCTAATAATTCCTATTCCGAAACAAAATTTCATAAGACTGCTATATACATTCTAAAGGGAGTACTATTAGCCCTATCCTAAACCTATTATTTTCCATTTATAGTTGAATTTAACGGTTGAGAAGCGAGTGAAATTAGGCGTGTCATTAATTGGCACACTTCGCCGCAAAGGGTTAAATAAATCTCTAATGAGCAACACAATAAAATGCAAAGTATGAGATGCTCCTTTTTTTATAAAATAAAATAAATATTGTGAAAGGATCATGTTCACAAAGAAAGAACATAGTAAAATGCAGCGAGTTTTATTTTAATACTGGAGAAAACTAAATAGTGTTGGGGACAACAAAGTTTTTATATTACAATAATGTTCAAATGTGAGATAATTAAGTAATGCATATAAATGTTCCAAAAGAAATACAAACATCTACATAGTGCAATTTAAACTATGATCTATACTTATAAAAGGCAATGTTTGTGAGCATGTGCACAATGTCCAGACGAATCTATCACACTTACAGTCATGAAATTTGGCACACAGGTAGTCCTGATGGTGACTCAATGCACCTCGAAACCTGAATTTTAAAATTTTATCTAGAAAATTTTTTATTTAATGTTTTGGTGAAACAGATTAGGATTAGAGAAAGCTTCAAAACTTGTGTTTGTAATGAAACAAATGAACAGCTGAGTGTAAAATTCTCCAATATTGTAACATACAATAATATATCTATAGTCAAGAAATGACAATTTTTTATTATATTTTTCCTTAATAAAATTGTCTTATATTGCAAAAGTATGTTATTTTTATATTTTAATTCACAAATATTTTTTAAATAGTTGTTACATTTTTAACTGTAGGGCTGTAGGGCTCATTGTCTAATATACAAATGTTAAATATATATACTTAATTTTAAAAAAATCATTAAAATTAAAAAAATCTTTATTTAAATAAAAAAAATCCGATTTAAATCAAATAAATCGATTTTTTTGAAAAAAATCAAAAAAATCGACAACCCTGGTTAAACATATTAACAATAGTTCAAACTGTAAATTTCTTTTTCGCAATCCCTTATATGGGTTTACTTCGCTCTTAAAATTTAATTCGTGGAACAAGAAATATTAAAGGCCTTGGTAATCCATTTTCTATTATAAATTGCATTTTGGTTAAATGTATTTGTTAGCGGTGGCTGTAAAAATATCAGCAACTTCAAATACTTACCAAATTTAACTTATTGATATTATCTGGGTTCATTTCTTCGTTGTCAGCTGACTGATTAGTCCTTGCTCTACGAAAAGGTCAAGAAATCAATTTGTGAGAAAGCGAAGCTATACATCAATGTTAAGCAATAGTATATTAAACGATAGTTACCCGGTAGTTGGATGCTCTAATATATCTTCTGCTCTGTGAATAAATGAAGAAATCAGTTATGAAGGGGAAAATGACGATGAAGAAAATATTCGAAGGAAATGAAATAATTCAGTGAAACTCACTCAACGGCAAGGCATTCTGATGTTTCCTTTGTTTCTTCATGAGTATCATCATCACTGAAAATAGTTTTTAAGTTTATTTTAATATAATTGAAATGAGTTCATATTAGTTAGTGATTTATCAGTTTGAGATATTTTTCATACTCGAGAGCACTGAAATGTTTATCTATTTAAAACAAAAATTTATTATCGAAAACTTGACTGAAATTCAGAAAATTCTATCTTCGGAAAATTAGGAAATTTATTCTTAAAAATTAAGATAATCTATACTTATAAAAAGGAATGTTTGTGTGTGTGTTTGCGTGTGTGCGTGCGTGCGGTGTCCAGACGAATCTATCACACTTAATACCTTGAAATTTGGCACACAGGCAGTCTTAATGGTGACTCAATGCACCTCGAAGCCGGAATTTTAAAATTTAATCTAGAAAATGTTTTATTTAATGTTTTGTGTAGTTTTGGTTGATTTTTCGCACTAATTTCTCAATAGGATGGTTTTGAATAATTGTACGAAAAAAATAGACACACCATCGAAAAGAGCACACGATTTCCGTTCTAATGAAGTTAGTTTTGAATTTCTAACGTAATTTACTGAATTTGAGAAACTTTTTAAAAATTGTCAGTTTTGCCATCGAAATTTTATTCTTGTTTTTAAATTTGTGCATTCAACGTTCTAATAACACTATTATTTTCATTTTTTTCCAGCTTATAACTGCAACGGTTCTGTCGGATTTAAAATAAGAACGGTTAACATATCTTTTCCCGTTTTTTTAATTAATTTTTTCCTGGTTAGTTGAAAGATATTTTTCCTCTAGGGAGCTTCCTCCCGCGATACTTCTCCGGAACATTGCAGGCGATTTGATTGGCTGGCGGGGCAGGTGACGTCATAACCTTCAATTGAATGACTTCGATTATTATTTTCGCATTCGATTTTATATTTTGCTTGCTGTATAATAATCATTTTCACGTTGAAATTTTTTAATATTATTTCGGATTAACTCTGTATTGCTTTTCTACAGTTGAAATGTCATTATCGCGAAGAAAAATAAGCGGTATCTTTTGATTTGTTTTCAAAACTTTTTCATGTCATTGTGGGCGTTTTTTTTTTCATTTTGTTGAAGCCCTGATTCCACGAGCAACGATGTGCGCGTACTGCTGTATATATAAAAGTATAAAACCCCAGTTAATCGAACTCGGGTTAACCGAAATACCTTTGAAATCGCAAATCTAAAAAATATATACAGTACTGTACGGAAATAATCGCGAAGTCGAGGCATGTTTGTAACGATATCTCCACATTTTTTTCTTTTAAGCCTCCTCAAGAGGGTTAGTGATTAGTTTCAGGATGCTAAAATTAATGGGTATTGTGATATTCGTAACAAATAAAAAAACATATTTGTAGAATTGTTAAAATATTTAAAGAAAAGAAATTAATTAGATAAAAAAAATCGTTTGGTCATAAAAGAAATTAATTTAAAAATATCGTTTGGCTGAAAAAGAAATTAATTAAAAAAAATCGTTTGGTATTAATTATTTTCTAAAGGTTATAAAAATAGTGTGGCAACGATATATTTGTCTTTTTGCTAACGTTGCCTAGCAACGGAAAAGAATAAGGAATTGAACTTGGAATTTGATGAAAGAGTTATGTAACGTTTGTGATGTAAGTGTATGTGTTTGTGCTGTGGTAGACGTCCAATAAATATATTATGTTTGATAAAGAAGGCTCTAAGATTCTTCATATTATGCTGAAATACATCACAGTATTAACAATATAAATTACGATATTGTTTACCTGTTCCTGTTAGGTGCATTGAGGGCGAACTCGCCGGTGCGAATATTGCACCAGACGGAGGTTTAACTTTAATAAAAAACATAAATGTAGCCAACAAAGAGAATTATGATTTCGTTTTACATTCAATACATTTCAGAATTACGAGGGTCACCCAGAAAGTAAAGACCGCTTAGTTATACAAAATGAAAAACACAATATTTATTGGAAAAAACAATTCTGTTACGAAGCATCCTTCACTTCTCTACATAATCACCTCCTACATTTAAACATTTGTCGTATCTGTCCACGAGCTTCAGAATTCCCATGTTATACTCTTCTACCGCCAGTTCATTAAGTCAGGTTTCAATTCAAACAAAAGACTGCTCGCGCATTTCCACCACGCAGCTCACTCCTCTTTTTGATCATCCACCTTATAGTCCGGACCTTGCTCCTAGCGATTTCCATCTTTTCCTTAAGCTGAAAAAGTTTCTGAGCGGTAAACGTTTTGGACGTGATGAAGAGTTGGAGAATGCAGTGACCACCTGGCTTAATGAATTGGCGACAGAAGAGTATAACATGGGAATTCTGAAGCTCGTGGAGAGATACAACAAATGTTTAAATGTAGGAGGTGATTATGTAGAGAAGTGAATAAAGCTTCCGGTTATGTAACAGAATAGGTTTTTCCAATAAATATTTTGCTTTTCATTTTGTATAACTAAAGGACCTGTATTTTCTGATGACTCTCGTACGTACTGTAATTAGATATGAAATAGTAATAGAAGTTCATGGCTTAACCGAAAAAATCCTTTTCCGAAACGGCTTAGTTCGTTTAACCAGGGTTGTACTGTATTTTGTTCCCGCGGATGTGAGTGGTGGACACATTTACCTATAAACGCATTCACTAATATAATCAACTAGAAAGTCACCCGTCATACCATGACGGGTGCAAATTGTATCTTCATTCGGGAGATTTTCCGTCAAATTTGAAGTGTTTAAATAGATATATATGCGAGAGAAATGTTTAACATTGATTGAAAACAAACAAAATAAATATATGTTTTACGACAGGAAATATTTTTTTATTTACATATTAATGACATATTTCTTTATTCAAAAAACCTCTTGGTAAACAACATTCCGTGTGAAGTATTTTTCGTTGTTTAACAATTTCCCTTGTACTTGAGATGTCTAATCAAAACAAAGCACTTCTCTGCTTGTCAAACGTTGCTAAAAAATATTATCAATTTATATCATCACGATTGCAATAAATAATCAGATGCATCGTGGCTTCCAAACTATATCATGGCATTATATATTACTGACGTGATTGACTACTTTCTATTAAAAAACGGAAATTAATTTGAAATATATGATTAATATAATTTAAAATTTCTCGGGAAGAATTGATCATAGCGAGATAAATTTTATATCAATCGATAGCAAATTTTATTTCACTATTTTAGAGCTATTAAATTTGAAATTAGAACGACAATTACTCTTTTAAATTTAAAATTACTGAAATTTAGGTTCTCTAACAATGAAATAATGCTGTTTAACGTCTCGCAGTGCTATGGCGCGAATTTTATTGTTGGTGATGTCACAGCGTTACCGGATCAGTGAGAGACAGATCTGGGCTATTATATTAGTAATTCACTGACAAAATCAATTTTCTATCTTCAATCTCCTTATCACATGCATCTGTTATTCCTTTCTTTGGCAAATTTATTTAAATTTAATATCTTCTTAACTGCTTCTAGTACATTAATGTTCACTCAATCTGATAGAAATCTTAAAAACACAATGCGCATGCGCGAAATCCATCTCAATGCTTCCTTTTTTTTATAATGTCCCTACTACTTGCTATTACCCTTATATTCACGTCAAAACATATAAATTTTTATTCAGAAAGGATGAACCTTCCGATGCCTTTTTCTGGAGAAATAAGGAATTAAGTTAAAGATATGAATAGCATAATCAAATATATATACTTCTACTAACCTGTTTTCATCATCATTATCGCTAGACGTTTTTGCTTCAGAACATTCTTCTTCCAACGTTCCTTCAAACTTTTCGACATCGACTGCACGCGTAGGTGTTTCCTACAGAAATTGAAAAACATTTTACCTGTACTTATAGTTGTCTGAAACGGTATGGAAACGTTTGCTCAGTTCTAAGGCACATTTCATGGTATTTTTACCATCAATTTTCCTTTCGATATGTTCTAGTAATGAAAATCAATATCATGAAAAGAAAGCCAAAAAAAACAAAGATAAACTCAGAGGTAATAAAAAAAACCAAAAAAGGAATCCGTTCTAGTCTATTTTTTCAGGGGCTAAGGACTTCATTCGAAGTAATAATTGGGAAATTTTTCTGTAAGAAGCTTGCATTACGCCAAACATAGCTTCTCTTAGCCCGAAATTTCTCAACAAAAGACAAAGGAGATCTGCACATCAAAGAGCATTATTTCAAAAGAAAGAGGAAAAACAAACCACAGACATAAAAAAACTAATAAGATTGATTTAAAAATATCAGCCATCTGGATTTTCAAAGGTAGCCATCATAAATATAAACTTACCCCATGCCTAGAATAGAGAATAGAATTCTAGTAATGAATAGTTTTAGAATGCAAAGAAAGAAACGCGTGACGAGTTAAGCCTTTATCTAGTAGAAATGAATATATATTAACCTTTTGCACTCTTGAGTCGAGTCAGACTCGACATTGTAAGTGATGCATCTTTTACACATTCTTGTTGGATAGGGCTTATTATAAACAAAACCATATAATGGCAAAAACACGAAGATTAATTTTTAGGAATTGAAACAAATTAATAACAATATTTTTCAGCTTCCTAAATCAATCCTTACACTCACACATGTATAATTTTACATCTTATTACCTTTCGGAGTGCAAAGGGTTGACATTACTTGTGAAGACTGATTTTTCTCTGCCATCTGTTGTCATAAAAATATCCAAATCCCATATATATAAATAAGACAATTCGAGATTTCTATTAATTTCCCATTTTCTAATAGTTTTGACGTAGTCTTACGTCTATCCATATTGGCCTAATGGTGTGTCGGGAAAGGAAAAAATTACGACGCTTTTCGTGGTATTTTTAAACGCTTATAGCTCCGCAACCAAATAACATAGAGAGTTGGTTTTAGTTTCATTTAACAGAGAAGAGTTGACATTGAAGATTGCAAAAATAATTTTAGAATTTGGAATTACGGTTTAGTCACAGTCTAGTTACGAAGTTGGTGAAAATCACGAAGAATGTTACATAGATAGGGCCACATAGTCGCACTAGACTAATAGTCACTATAGAATATAGAGTTAATAGTCACAAAGAGCTACTTTAGTCACAGAAAGTCACAGTTGAGTAAGATAAGTAAGTCTACGCCCCTCAATCTCAGCGGCCGTTTCGCTGAGACAGCCTCAAAGTCGAATTATTATTATTATTATTATAACGTAGGACTACGTTCCTCCCATTGGGGTCTCAGGAAGGAATTTGAATCACACGGCAAAACGCCACAAAAAAACGTTGTAAGGGAGATCCTCTATATATCGGTAATTACATATGTTAAAAACATAACTGACGTCTTATTTTAAAGATAAAGGGTAACAACAGAAGTTACAAAAAATTATTAAATTATGTATGTTACTTTTCATATCATCGACCGATCCTACACAGAATTGTAACATATCCACGCACGATTGAAGAATTCGAAACAAAAGAATTGACATTGTAATATATTTTATTAAGAAATAAAACAATTTTCATTGTAACCTTAGTTTCATTTTATTTCGCCAATTTTCCATACATTAGTATTTCAGAGAAACAAAAGAGAATTGAGAATAACTTCGAGAAACAAAAGAGAATCACGAGTAAGAAGAGAAACCGAGGAACAAAAGAGTCACGCGAGTAAAGTAGTCCTACGCCTTTACATCTGTTTGAAAAAGAGAGCCTCCTGTCATTTTTTTTTTTTTACCGACCAGCCTACCCAATCAGGTCATTTTCTAATATGTCGCTCTGCAGAGAAATGTCTAATAATTAGATAAAATTCTTTTCTTTGTGCCATAGGATGGTGAAACGTTACCTAATATATGCGCTCCTATTTTAATAACTGTTTAAAATGTTATAGTCAGATATAATTTGGACAACAAAATTGCTTGAATTTTACTTATCTCCACTTACTTCGGACTCATCCCTTTTCACATCTATCTTTGGACAGAGCCATGATACTCTGTTTACTTCTTTCATGTCTATTATCTGAAAAACAGTAGCATATTTTAAAATGGACAAATACCACCATTGTTGATTTCTTAACGTTTTAAATATTATTTATAAATTATTTTAGGTCCTTAATTGGTTGTAAATAATTTTATCTGATAGGGCCTGGCTGTTAATATAATTATCTAGTTTTTTGTGTGTATGGTTCTGTGTTTTCCCTATAGAGACATGGGTGACCGTGCTGCTACTGGAGGTCGTATATTTCTCAAAGAACTGTGAGTGATAATTGAGGAAAAATGGTTAGCGCCCGCGGTACGGAATAAATAAACCAATTGAAGGTCACAGAAAGGGGCAGACGTCGAACAGAGGTGCGAAGAAAAATAATTTGGCTTTTGCTCTTGGGATTAGGGTTATTTTCCCTCTCTCTTTCTGGGGTACTCTCATGTTTTAGTGTTGGTAATAATTTAATCAAGTCGAGTAATACTTACTACTGCATATTTATGTTATAGCCAAGATCTGTGTTATAAACTATTCGGCTATCTTCGTAATACTAAACAGTCCTCTCGCTGGTGTGGTGCGAAAGTTTGGAGAGGGGTGCCAGCTCAGGTGTCGTCCTTGTCATCTGACCGCGGTTCAAAATTATAAGGTCCGTCCCAAAATAGTCCCCGTGTTCCTTCAGAGCTGCTCGACCGGCAGTACATAGTCAGTCTAAGTTAAAGGGAGAAAGGGTTGCTTTTTCCTCTCCGGATTTTCTGCGCAGTGAACAAATTTTGGGAGGGGCAGAGTAATTTGCAGCTCAGGCCTACTTCTCTCTTACTTGTTGGTTCATTTTCTGTGTTCTTTTCAATTTTTTATTACTTTTTTAGCATTTTCGTAAGTCACTGAACTCTGAGAGTGGAAAAGTAAGCAAATAAGATTAAAAACGAAAAATACAAGTTTAAAAAATATTTTCGGGGGTGTTGCAGTTCTGCAGCTCTAATGGACGAGCCGCCACTGCTGAGAGGAAAAGTTTATATTAGAAATTTATAGACAGTAAAAAGATATATAAAATGATCTTAATTATGCAAGAGTAAATTTTTGAGAAAACGTAAATTTTGGAAAAGTATTTTTAATTTTTTTAAAAGCGAATTTTTTAAAATTTGACATAAGCACGCATTATATAGCAGGGTATATATGGTAAAAAGTTCAGATCCATATCTTTATTATTTTTTGGAAAATGCTTGTAAGTACTTTTTTATCTGTCCGACTTCGAGGACAGAAAAAAAAATCCTACTCTAAAAGTGTTGTTTTACAATTTTCAAATGCCTTCTTAATTGTCGATTTTCAGTAAAAAGTGGTGAAAATTAAGTTTGAAATTATCATTTTGTTTCTCATATTTTGCCTGAACGCATTTCCCCAACGGGAAAATGTTTCTGCGATGTAACTTAAAGCAATAAAATTGCTGTTATGTATTTTTTCCATGTTAAGGTACAATTAGACTGGACTAAAATAGCTGCAATAATAATGAATCAGCCCATACATTGGAAGATGAATTAAACTGCAATAATATTGAAAGGTAATTTATATAACTAAAAGAAATTATATTAATTTTGTCACCTGGTTATTGAACACATTCAGTCCTGAAACCATGTTTACAATGTCTTGATTTATGATATTTTCATTTTTCACTTCTGCAAAGAAGATTGACAAAAAGGATATTAATGCATATTTTTAGCTACCTAAAAATGTGGGAAAAAAAGCTTGTAGCTATTAAAAATGAACTTTTTTAAAACGTACTGTTTTATGCTTTTAAAGCATTTTTAAAAATTTTCAATTTATTTTTTGGAATTCTAAATACGATGCTAAGAATAAAAACAATGCACCGTGTATCACTAAAAAGTTCGTTCTACCATACGAGTGATTCAAAGCTCAGTATACAAGCTGTCTGGGGTGGGAGAAAGAACAAAAACAAATCATAATTAATAAGAATGTCGTATAGTTGGAAATGTCACCCGGATGAAGAAGAGGGCGCGCGAAGATGCAGAAATGATAAGCCAATAACCGGTGTAGTGTTTTTGTTTGGGGAAACTTTCCACTTGGACGGAACATGCACCCGTCCAGTTTCACAATAACTACTGAATCCCTGTTCTTACCATTACCAGTTCGTTCTACCATACGAGTGATTCAAAGCTCAGTATACAAACTGTCAGGGGGTTGGAGAAAGAACAGAAATAAATCACAATAAATAAGATTGTAGTATAGCTGGAAATGCCATCCGGATGAAGAAGAGGGCGCGCGAAGATGCAGAAACGACAAGCCAATAACCAGTGTAGTGTTTTTGTTTGGGGAACTTTCCACTTGTACGGTGCGTGCACCCGTCCAGTTTCACAATAACT
>BGPR01008272.1:0-29184 GCA_013235015.1 Araneus ventricosus
CAATTAACACCAGCCTTCAAGCCTTCGCAGACGACTTTGTCCTGGTTTCCCATGCCCCGACTAGAGTCCAACTTGAGTCACAAATTAACGAATCTATTGCTAAATTCTCTACTTGGACAAGCAAAAACCAACTCCAAATTTCAGCAGAAAAAACAAATTATCTCCTTATCAGCAAGCTAGTTAGGGGACCTACCATTCGCTGGCAAGGCGAAAGAATTAAAAGAGCCCATGCTATTAAATATCTCGGAATTTATATTGATGAAAAGATGAATTGGAACACCCACCTTAAAGCACAATCTACTAGAGCGACTGAACTTTACCATAATCTCCTAAAAATAGCCGGGAAATCCTGGGGAGTTCCCCTTATTCATCGAAGGACCCTTTATAAAACAGTAACAGAACGGGTGCTGGCGCATGGGGCAGTCGCCTGGTGTCTAGAACCTACAGTCCGAATCGCCAGGAAACTCTCAACAATTCAACGTCCGTTCCTCCTGGCGATCTCAGGTGCCTACAGGACAACCTCCACGGCAGCTCTGCAGGTCATACTAGGTATCCCTCCTCTTCATCTACAATTACAAAGAGAAGCTCGTGGCACAGCACTCTTCAGACTTAGACTTCCTCTTTCTACAGTGAAAGTCTTCCTTTACCCAGTGAAATTGAAGAAAAAGCTACCGGATGGTCAACACACCCATCGGAACATCTAAGTCCAACTCAAATTTCACTGGATGACGGAGGCAACATAAACACTGGACTTAGAATTTATACCGATGGATCGAAAACAGAGAGGGGTGTGGGTGCAGCCTTCTGTGTTTTGACCGACGTCAACATTACCCACAGATGGTCTACCAGGCTTTCTCTTAGAAATACAATTTTCCAGGCAGAAATCCTAGCTCTTCTCAAAGCAGTGGAACACGCCGTTTCCCTCCCAATTCAACAACTGACTATTCTAGTAGACAACCAAGCCAGCATCAATTCAGCAGCAAACCCAAAGAGTCACAATTCAATTGCCCGGAAAATCTTCAAGTTACTCCATAGTCATCCTCACATCAGAGTGTCGTGGATCAAAGCCCATGCTGGTTACATAGGGAACGAAGAAGCACACAGACTGGCTAAGGAGGCAGCAGAAATGGAAAACTTTCCTGAAACACCACTCGAGTTACCAAAATCTTTTATCAAAACATTCTTAAGACAGAAGATGTTGGCCACCTGGCAAATGGCTTGGGATGATGGAGATACTGGGAGGCTCATTCACAACATAATTCCCAAAGTTAGCTTGCATCCAATTAACTGGACACGCAACGAAGTTTTATTTTTCACAGGACATGGGCCTTTCCCTTCGTTTCTCCATAGATTCAACCTTGCCGAAACCTCTTTCTGTTCTTGTGGGGAAATCGGCACACCAATCCTTTATGCTACGGTTTGCCTCATCACAACCTCCTACCATATGGCACCACCCATCCAATATGGTTCCGAAGAGTGGCCAACAATTCAACGTCAAGAAGGAAGATACATAATTTGCTCCAGTTTCTCCAAAGAGAAACCAGTCTTTTCCGTCCAGATCCCAATTAATTGTTTTTTTTCGTTCCTTCAATAGTCTTCTCAGTTGAGTCCAATGCTTTCGTCCCATTCCCACATTCTTGGCCAACATTTTATTAATTAGCAACTTCAGCAACCGAACAACCTCTTCCTCCAGCGATGAGGGAAATTAAATCCAACCAAACTTCAACTTTCCTTCATGCGTCTTCATCACTCCACCCTTTCCTTTGGAGATGGAAAGTCCCGTTTCACCAGTTCAACATTCAACTTCTCCTCCTCTTCAGCCCATCATCCCCTAATGAACTCAGAACAGCTTTGTCGTTCTTTCAGGACTTTCTTCCAAGATCCTCCGTGATTCTCCTTCAAATAGAGTTCCATCAACCAACTCCTCTTCAAAATCAAACTTTTTAAAATACTGTGCGTCCCATCTCTCTGTTCTTGTGTACATTTTTATGTTATTTTTATTACTGTATTAATTTGTTTTTCATCTTTTTCCTTTCATTTTCTGTTTTTTTTTTAATGTATTTTTTTTTCTTCGTATAGTCTTTCCATTGCATTTTTGTTTTTATTATTTTCTAGCTATTTCATGTATAACTGTGTAATATTGTGTTTTTCAAGGTTTTATTTTCCCATGTTTCCAAAATATTTTTTTAATGTATAGCACAATAGCAATCCTTCCTTTGCTCCTGTAAATGTTTGTAGACTTGTTGCGTTTTTAATTAGGCAGCGGTATAGAGAAATGTCAAGTTTTAAGAGAGGTCACCCCTTCGGGTGTTGTGATTTCTCTTCCACTTCATGACCACGTCAGTGCTTAAATAACCATATGGTTATAGTTGCAGGGGCATGGAGTGGTGTTGTGTTATGTCTTCCTCTTTTACATTATAACTACCAAACGATAAACAACGCACATGTTTCTCCTGAACAAATTGCTCAGAATGTAAGTATAGAATCATGGCACAGCATAAGATGTAAGATAACAAAAAAAGATCGCAGGGTGTAATACAGTGAAGCATTTAGTTGCGATTAGTTCTATAATAGTACCGCCATATTAAGTGACTCAATTGAAAATGCATAAATTCTGAAATTGAAATTTTAAATAGAGCAGGTTATTTTCTCTTGCATTACACAGCTGAAAATTATTTCACATTCAATTTAAAAGAAAGATTTCACACGTAAGCTGAAAACTATTTTGACATTCTCTAACGAATCGACTGTCTCAAATTGAGCTAAGGTTCCCGCCATTTGCATTCCACTCAATTTCTCTAAAAGAAAGTCTAATTTACGTTCGTCGCCACGATCTTATAGAAAAGGGAATAATCTATCCCTAAGAAAGTTCCACAAGATATATTTGCCATTCAGAACTGCATCTGCATTTGCAATTACAAATTGTTTCAATCTGGGCTAACTTCCAAGCAACAAAGAAGAATTCTAATTGTTTTTTTATTCTTCCATCGCCTCTTTCTTCTTTCTCCTATTCATGTAGAATTTATCGGTTAACTGCTTCTCATTCAACAGAAGAAAGTTACTGTTGAAGTTAAGAAGAGATGCTTTGGAAATAAAAATCGTGTTTCGAATCAGTTGTTTTTCCGCTTTTTTTATTATTATTGTCGTCTGATCTCTTTCATGGATTCTTCGAAGAAGACAAGCTTTGCTAATTGACGGAATTCTGGGATTCTTTTCTTCATTTTCAGACAATGAGTAATTGCATTCGTTTGGAATTAAGACTAAAAGAGTGTGTTAGTTATTTAAGCGTTCAGTACAAAGGAACTCGGAAGGACGATTTTAGAAACAATGAAAATGGTTTATTTATGGAAGCGTATTGTTAAAATAAAGAATGATTTTGTTAAACAAAGAGCATAATTTTCAAGAGTTATAGCAACTAATCTTACGATTTTAGTCCGTTCGAGTTTTGTCTAATACAAAAAGGTCATCATAAATAAAGCTTAAGAAAAGCGTAGGGAAAAATTATTAGTACTGCGCTATATTTCTAACATATGATATGTACGATGACATTTTCCTTCTAAACAACATTTTTATTCTCGACTTGCACAAAAAAGAGACATTTTTTAAACACGAAATATTTATAATGAATTTACACCACTTAAATAATATCAGATTCTCAAAACCATTTTTTTCATCGTTGCTAGAAAACTCTCACAAAAAAGAAAAATTAAAGTGTCGTTGCCATTCTATTTCTATTACTTTTTCAAATACTATGGTGCCAAACGATATTTCTGACTTCATAAATTTCTTTTTAAAAGTGTTACTAGACTGCATAATTCGTAATTTTTAAATTATCATTTACAAATATCGCAAAAATTTAACCGAGAACAATTGTGTATTGAATATGACACAGAAAAACCTGCTAATTTGTAATTTAAAAAAAAACAATATCGGAGACGTTGACAACATTGACAACCTAAGGTAAAACATTTAATTTTCTTCTGAATTCCTCCACAATCAAAATGCAACTTGTAAAAGAGTATATGCTATAAACTGTCAGATATATCGACAGTATACTGTTGATCAGAATATATTGTAAATATTTATTATAGAGCATTTTTCATTATCTTTATTCTACGAAATTTGCTTGAGGTTTCCGACTAATTAGTATAATGTAGGGTTGTAATGTATTGGTTGAAGTTTCTTCTTTTATTTTTCATGCTTTTAGGCAGGTTTCCGGTAGAAAAAAAGAAGAGAGTGAAAATTAGAGAGAGAGAAATTAGAGATTAATATAAATGATTCAAGAGAAAATTATTTATATTAATTCTTGAAAATTTCTTGATTCTTTGATTTATAATCAAGTAAATGAAGTCCTAGTTGGCACGATTGTGAAATGTACTTCGCGAAGTATTCTGAGTTCAAAAGTTTTAAAAAATCTTACTTTTGTGAAAGAGAATAAAACCGAATGTGATTTCCGGTTTTGGATATTTTTTTATTTTATATCAAAGGAAAATATGTGTTTCCTACTGCAAACTTACCTAAAATCATGAAAAGAAACCCCCAACCAATACATTCCGGCGTGAGAAATATTTTGTTTTATATTTCCGTTTCGTTGTTGAATACTCAGATTCTAGAATTCTTGAGAGGAAGATCTAAATATAGAAGAGCATCTCATAGTTGGGATTTTTTTTAGAATTTATATCCGAAGCATATCTTTCTATTCAGTCTTCTATAGAAGTAGAAAGACGCTACTGGATGCAATAGAAATTTAAGTCAGATAAAGTATCAGAATATAACGCGAAAAAAGTCTTTTATTGTATTTCCTGCAGCGTTTCCCGGGATGAGGTTTCAGGAAAACGACTCTGTCTCAGTATTTAAATGACAGGTGTCAGAAAGTTTTAAGAGAAAGGGAAAAATGTATTCTATTTCCATATTCGTTATGGAAAGACTTTGTGAAAGCTTAAGAAATATTTTATCAAAAGTTTCTGAAAGTAGTGAAAGGTTGAGAAGAAGAAGTTGAAGGCAGGCAATATGGCAGAGAATGTGTTTCTGTCGAATTTAATGTAAAGTCTCAGTGTCTGCATTTTGTTTTAAAGTCTGGGGTATATATTTAAAAAGACATTGCAGCTCTTTTCTTCAATTTGAAGTTCGATTAAACCGTTACTTTTTACTTTCACGCATATTTGAAATTTAGAAAAGATTTTTCTTTCCTTTCGAACATTCTTTTTTGAATAACAGTCAATCATACAGAACCAATGTTCATTTCACTTGCAGAACAATTAAAAAATCCAACAAAATATAGCTATATAAATGATGAGCTGTGAACCTTAATCAGAAATGTGTGTGGTAACTATTTATATAGTAGTGAAATATACACATATTTACAGTAGCAAATAGAATGCGCCCCGTTCTAAAAAATCGGGAAAGTTGCGGATGGGTAAAACTCGCAGATATTGATATGATAGGTGTAGTATACATATGAATAAACATGGATTTTCAAATTATGTTTGATACGAACTATGCAATCAAATTATATGCATGAATAATTATATCATTAGTGTAACAAACAATGTCATTGAAAAATATTGAAAAATTATTTATGTTTCACTACATAATTTCTGGTTTTTCAAGCCTTTTTTTAAAAAAATAGCTGTCACTCTTAGAAAGTTTTTCCTGGATGTTCCTAAGTTGTGACAACGGTTGCGCTTATATTTATCTTCACTAACAATTGAAAGTTGAGGATTATCTGAAATACATTTTGGTGTAGTCAATATATTTTCATCTAATCCTTTAAATATTAGATTAGAATTTAAATAAGCATGATAGCAGATGTTAGGAGAGAGGAATTGTTTATAGGAAGAAGAGGTTCATAGAATGGTAAGTAATTTCGTTAAGATTTTCAATGAAATTCTTCAACAAAATAGTGTTGGGATAGGCTTTTTAACTGAAAACTTTACAACGCGCCGATACGGCTAAATTAAACGCCACTCATTTGAAATTAAGATAATTTCCGTTAGGATATTCTATAGATTGCGACAAGGAAAAAAGATGAATTATTTAAATATTGTTAAATTATCCATTTACTTTTAATCTTTCAAGCTTGCATTGGCATCGGGAGCGCGTTTTGAATTCAGGACCCTCTTTTATCCAAGTTCCACCGTGTACGCAGACGGGTACAAGTTAAATTCGTCGATGGGATTTAAGCTGGATGGCGTGGAAATTCAGAGAATGGTTGTCGGCTCAGGTGTCGATCTAGTCATCTGACCATTGTTTAAAATTACGAAGGCCGTCGCCAAAGATTTTTCATGTACGTTTTTATATAAATTAACACAAATAAAACTTCTACTTAAGAGGATAACTCCGTACTTGTCCGAGATTACAGGGTAACATAGACTAGAAACCTCTTTAGCACAGAGGCAGGTATCAAATATAGGAAAGATAACTCACTCACACCGTCCTAAACAAGCAGCAAGTTCCAAAGTCATCAATTTTCTCGCGTGTAGAGAGAGCAAGACACACAACCTTGATCTAACACTAAACGACAGATGTGTGCAGAGTTCTCAAGGCAGGATCGTTAGGTGTCCCTGCAAAGCTTCCTCTTTCTTATCTTTATCTACTTAGGATATTATTTTCTCCCCTAACGGCGATCCAATCACTGTTTTCATCAAAAGAAGTGATCCTGGTCACTTCCTGGGAGGACGAAAGAGTATGTTGTGTAAATGAATTCCTGGGTTTGAGAGGAGGCCATGAGGAAGCCTGAAATGTTAGGAAGGACATTCCGTTGATGATAGCTGTTAGAGTTATCCCTTCTTACCATAAAACGGGATTACGGTATAGAACAGAGAAGTGTGGTGTGAAGGATAAATGACCCGGTAGTTATTTGTCTATTTAATGAAGAATTCGTTTTTTAATACTAAAAAACTGTCTTAATTCATTTAAAAATTTGGACAAAACTTTAAAAGTTTTTGTGATTTCGGAGATAAAGGTATTCCTTCTGTAACGACAACAAAAGCAAGCGCACATAACACAGATAAATACTGAACGTTGCATCCATCGGGAACAAACATCCTTCCACAGGTATGGTGTCAAAATTGTAGATAAGGATGTCCTGTTCATTTAATCCCTGTTGAGAAATGCAAGTTACGTCCCAAAATATCATTTATGTACTTTCAAAAAGTCATATGAATCTAGCTTTACTAATCCATAAAGTAACAGCTTCATGCTATATAATGAAAAAAGTCAACACCCATTATTTTAAAATTAAATTATAAAAATAATATTTTTAAACTATATTTCCTTCATTTCAAATAAGAATAGAACTGTCATGAAAACTGCAGTGGAGTAAGTATCCAACTTAATTACAAATAATATAAAACTTAATGTATTGCACAAAAATACATGCATATGCACATATTTCTGGATAATTTTATTAGCGAAATAAAGAACATTAAAAAATATTTGGTAAAAATGTATATATGGTTTCATTGCATAATTATATGCAGTTACTTTTTTTTGTTTCTGAATATTTTAAAAATTACTGCTAGATTATGCTTATTTTCTAGAGTGATGGGATTATGCGACGGAAATAGCTCCATTCATACAATTTTTGTAAACAACTAGAGGTTGAGAATGATCAGTATCACACTGAGATGTAAATAGAGACTTCTCAATTAACCTTTCATTCATTCATAAAGAACGCGTATTTACAATTGTTGAAAAAAGATGGCAGAAAGACAAGGACTTACAGAATTCAGTGTACTGTCGAGTTATTCATTTAAAATCTTTACTAAAAGCATTTCGAAATCAACTTTATTACTCAAAAAGATTAATTTCTCTTTCATGAAAACAAATAACAATTCGCAGTCAATACAACATTTATGTTATCTTTGTTTAAGGATGGTCTCTGTGACATATTCATCCATGTAATCAGCCTCTGAGTGATACTGCTCAGAAAGAATTTTTATGTAATATAATGAGTTTGGAAATTTCACAAATCCTGATGTTCTGGATTTGAGAAAGAAAAAAAACTGAAATCCTTGTCGTATCCGGACCACAATTTCCCCGGATATATCTTCAGTTTTCAATTTCCAACGAAAAAGCAAATCCCAAACAAATAACGAAATCTTATTTGGCTGACACAGTAGATGGCTCAAAATTCCGTGTTTGGAACAAAAACAATCCATTTCTGTGGAAATAATGCGCATTTCAATCTTGCAACATACGTGCGAGAAATGCTTACCGTTTTGCTGCTAGAGAAGTTTGTTTCTAGATTGTGAAGGGTTCCTAAAAACAATTTTTTCTACCAAACACTCAGTTTCCCTACTGTCGGAACAAGGAATTTCTATCATGATTTTCCAGCCAAACTTTCTTTTTCTTTTTATTACATTTTACTCGTGACACATTTTTGTTTTCAAAAGCCAAGATTCAACGGAAAAACAACTGTTTTGGAGATAAAAAAATTGGATTTGAGGTTCACTTTGTCGGCTCTAACAAATGATTTGCCCTCGAAGAAGGCCAGCAGCAAACTGGGAATTCGAAACATTCTTTTTCTTTTTGTCAGTTTTCACATTTTTCTGTATTTGCGAGTCAGTGATATAAATAAAAAGCAGTTTTTCTCGATAATACAGACTTCTAAAATTTTGAGTTTCTCTGGTTTTGAAGAAATTGGTTTGGAGAAAGATGAAATCTCATTGAAACTCAATCAAGATTAACTACAAAACCAAGATTCAGATAATGAAGAAAAATATTCTTGGGTATAAACAGAAGAATATTAGATACAGAAGATGCAATATCCCCAACTTGCTATGCAATTTTCATCGCTAGCAGCGGTTTTATAATGTTGAATTAAGTGTTTGCTTTCCCGACGCTGAACATTATAATGTGTTAAGGGCAAATCAATATAATTAAAAGAAAGACAAAAAGCTAAGATAAACTCAGAGGGAATCGAATTAAACAAACAAGGAATCCATTCTAGTCCATTTTATCAAAGGCTAAGGACTTTATTTCAAATGGATTCAAAATAATTGGGAAATTGTTTTGGAAGAAGCTTGCATTACGCCAAATATAGCTTCTCATGGTCCGAAATTTCCCATCAAACGACACAGGAGTTTTGTATATCTAAAAAGCATTATTTTAAAAGGAAAAGAAAAACCAAATGCAAACATAAAAACATTAATAAGATTGATTTCAAAATATTAGCCATCTGGCTGTTAATAATAACAGTCATCATAAAAAATAAATTTACCCCATGCCCAGAACATAGAAAAAAAATGTCCTCACGTTATCACAATCCCACGCTAACTTTCTCTTAAAATAAGTAATCAGAAAATTTTTTAAAGAAACACTAGAACCATGGCGCCATCAATATTCGAAAAGACAAAACAGAAGGAGGGAAAACAGGAATTTTAGGGAAAGGAATATTTAGATATATTAAGAAATTTCAAATTTATTCTACCTTTTCTAGTTGATTGTTTTTAAGCTGTATGTTTAGGGGAACATATTCTTCTGAAATTCAATTGAACAAAATAAGCGAAGGAAAAGAGATCCCTCCTTCCTCGCTTTTGATACTGTACGGCTTTTAATGCTGTGACCTTGCCGTTGCAATCCAAAGCAAAAATAAAGGAAGACTGGAAGGCTGAAAATTGAGGAAAATATTAAATATATATTAGGAAAACAATTCAAGCTTTTGTATGGCGAAATTTCATTGAAAAATTTTATTTATTAAAAGAATTAAATATATATCGGGGTCAGTTCATGTTTATGTGTAAATATCTAATGCGCCGAGCCAATTTAAGTTTGGAATTTGTTGCTCATTTTGCAGGAGAAAAGCCCGTGACTTCATAGTAAAGTGCAAGGCAGCGTGTAGTCAGGTGTTGGATGAAACTCGCAGTTACGCTTGATATTCTTGCTAAGAAAAATACAGGTGTCCGAGAATTGTTGGACACATTTCAAAAATTGATTAAAAAACTAATAATGTCACAACTACGTTCTTTAAAAATGAGAGCGCATTATAAAAAATTGTTTTTCAGATAGGTTATGGTGGTCAAGGTGGTCGTAAATTTCTGAAAATCTCCAATTACTGAGTGCCATTGTATGCGAAACTATTAAAGCTAGAAGAATAATAAAATCATGTATTTGTAGGGAATTTACGCTCTTTTTTCACATCATTAAAATTTGAAAACTGAAGAGTTTTCGAGATATTCGAGGAAACAGAAAACGCGCATCGGCTTCTCCTGATCGGTAGCCATTGGGAAAGGAAATCTCTGGCTGTAGCAAATTTGGCACGTCGTAATGGTACCCCACCTATCTTTAAAAGACTTTTTAAAATGCGCTCTCATTTAACAGAAAATCCGTGATTGTAACGTTATTAATTTTTTTATTAATTTTTAAAATATGTCTAACCATTCTCGGGCACCCCGTATTCTTTGCATAGATGCTATCTCGTTTCATGTGCAGTTAAGTTTATCACGTGATTGCGACGTCACAGTGGACTCCAATCTCTTATTATCGTTAAACGTATTCTGTATATCCAGGTCTATCCCATTTCCAATCTGTTTTCAGTAAAATAACATCCAATTTCTCTGATTTATCACAGAAAAGACTGCTAAGATTATTCTTTTGATGTGGGTAATTTTATATTAGAACGATGAAAGTTACTTTTTTCGAAAAGTTTTATTCTTTTGCGGAGGATATTCTTTTATCCATAACTGAATACGTAAGATAGATAGAATTAATAGCAAAGGAAAAGTATTGGCACTGAAATCCATAATTTTGCATGACTATAGAAATTTTTCGGAAAATAATCAACGTATTCATTCAACAACGATAGTTTAAAATTTAGCTTGCAAGATGCGATATACATTCATTTGGCACTTACTTTTGTACTATTTACACCCACCATTTTCATCTTTTCATTTTGAAATTGGTTTGATAATATAAAATTTTGAAGAAGAAATATTTTTCAACAATCTTTGATTCTACTTTACAGCAGTTTCTGATACGCTTACACTTGATGATTCAGAAATCTCCTTCTGGCAAAATTTGAGTACTAGAAAAGTTGAATTTTTTTTAATAAATACGTTCGTATATTTCACGCTCATCTGATTTTAGAGAGTAGGATCTTTATCTGAAAAGAAGAAAGATTTAGTATAAGAAAATGAAGTTATCAAATCCATAATAATCTGTTGAAATCCATAACAAACTCATCCATAATAAGCTAAGAAAGTTTTTAAAAAAATAATAAATGATAAAAGATTTGCTACTTTTTATAGAAAGTACTTTCCACAAAGATTTGGAATATTTTATACCAACATTTTTACAAAGAACTATATGTTTTTTTACGTACTTTTAGCATAAAATGCGTAGAAGTTTCTCATATACTAGTTTAAATTGCTTCTACTACTTTAGATTGCTTCACGATATATTGGGAACTTTTTTCCTGTATATCGTGAGATACTATTCACCGCTAGTTTAAAAGTTCTTCCCTGAAGCAGAATTTAACTATGGAATAACAAAGTTTATTTACACTTCCTCGTTAATTTTTAGAACTTATACGAAGAATATTCGAAGAAGCTTTTTTTTCTTTCATTCAGAAGTTAGTTCAAATAAGTTTTCTAAAATATATTTCAGGTTTTTAGAAGTGTGAAGTTTTTTCCCCAAGTTCTGAAAATTATTGTTCGTTGTAACGTTAAGGTGTATCTTTTTTGTTACGAGGATTAACGTTTTCAAAATAGTTTTCTCAGATAGATTTTTTCTTCTTTTGTATGATTTTCGAGTGAAAACAACTCAAGGGAAAACTACAGACTCCTTTTTTTCCTAAGACTTCTTTGAAAAACCACACAACTATAGGATGTATCCACTAGAACTCTTGTTAGAAGTTAGGTACATTATCTGCCAAGCTCTGTCGCAGAGCATAATTCAGTTCAAATTTTATCTCACTTTCATCTTTGAAATTTAAAATCACATGGCATCGTTCAACGTAATGGCATACGCAAAAGAACATCATTTTGAATTTGATACAAAAAGAAAGAAATTTACATGAAGTTTTATTTAAACATCATCAAACATTCATCAATACAAATAATTAATAGTTTTATCAATCTTTATATCCTTGATGATATTTTTTTACACATAGCAACACTTTTTTGTCAACGAATGTAGAGATTATGGAATTACCACTTGATTACAGGAATTTTGTACTTTCTCATCTTGGTTTGCTGCTACGAGAGACAATTCTTCAGGTTTTAGAATTTTGGTTAAAAAAATGAAAAAAGTAAGGAACTATAGATCCTAGGCTATGGACAGGCTTACAGACTTTGCAGTTATAAGAAATATGCCTCCAAAAACAGATGAAAATTTAGAATAAAATGGAATTTTCTATTGAGAAGACAGATTTGTGCAGTGATTCCAAATACATTGTTTTGTATGTAATTTAGGGGCTTTTAATATAGAAATAGGTGCTAATTATATGTTATCGAGAATTGTCGTGTCATGAACAAAGCAGCACGTTTGTAATAATTGAAAATAACTGTTGATATATTTAAGATTACAAGCTTAAAACGAGAATTGAGAGTGATGACTTGTTATCTTTCCTAAAGAAAATCTACCCAATTTATGGTCTAGTGTCTTTATTTTAGCAAGTAGCCAATTTTGACCAATCGAGTAAGAAAATTTTATCACAGTGGTTAATGAGGATTTTGGGATACGTTTTAAGTTCCAATAAATGTTTATGTTGCTTTAATTTTAAAACTTTTAGTGCAAAACACACTACACAAACAAAACGCATATTTATTTATGTATTTCTTACATTCCGATTGTAATGGTGAATACGAAAACTACCTTTGTTATATGTTTGGTAATTTTTTTAAACACAGCAATGGTCATTACATTTACATTTCAGAAGAAAGCCGAAAATGCCACGATTTTACATGCCAATTATGAATTGCGTTCGTATATTTTTCTAATCATTGGAAGTTATGCAATAGAAGGAAAATTCAAGTTCTTATTAATTCGAAGGGAAATACCCACTAGAACATCAAAAGTTCCACGTCCTCATTTCAGATCAAATTCAAGTAAAGGGCTTTCTCCCAAAGATCAAGAAAAGTAGAAAGAAAACGCCAAGTACAAAAAGACGGTCCTTCCTCTCCAACCTTGAAATCCGTTCTTTCATTGTTCTGTTTGAAGGATGGTCGAACAGGAAATTTGGCGATCGAGTTGAACAAAATGAAGGATCGAATAATGGTATTAGGAAAGGATATCTAATGAAAGGGCATACTCTGGAAAAGAAAAGGCAATGCGTGAAGAATTTTATTAATTTTCAAATTCAAAATGACGGTTGAAAATCCTGTTGTGCGTGATCAGGAATTTCAAAATACGATGCTTGAATATTTATTATTGAACGTCTTTCTTCTTGTTAGTCTGCTAAAAATAGTTCAGAATTTAAGGGTCCAGACTCGCATCGTCTATGATAACACCATGGCGTCTTTTGACGGTCGGAAAATTCTCAGACTTGAATGAACATAGTCCTTAGACTTTAAATGTAAAATACAGATTACGAGGGCTTGAGATTTGCTATCAAATTCAGTCCAGGGTGATTATTTAGTTTTAGTTTGACACTGAATTGCACAACCTCTGATGCTCTCATGGGTTCGAGGTCATTAACATGTGGTGCTTGCAAGAATTCTTTAACTTCTTGGTGTATGCTTTAATTCAGAATTCTATTCTCAACGTCGTGATTTCGTTCGAACTGACTCTTTAAGCTGTGTGCTATTGCTTCTGCTTTCTCAATAGGCGGAGAAACAAAAATACAGCGTGTTCCCTGTAAGGCCCACTTCACATTGGCAGGTTTCGAACGGCAGATTGTTTCAGACGTGAAAACTGCCGTTTCAAATCGACTGACCGGTAAAAAATCATCTTCGGTCTAGTGTAGAAGTGCCCATTCACTTCGTCAGTTTACTACTCCCCAGCTGAAGGCAAAATACCGCACGGTTTTTCAGTGTCGATCGAATCTAGCTAGTGTGAAATGGACTGAAAGGAGAAAGATTGTTGTGCGGAATACTACAAAGAGCGGGGCGCCGCCAAAGAATGTTTACCTAGGTGCTTGAGTGGTATCTTCGAAACATTTTGTAGTGTATTGTTCTGTGCCTGCAATTACCTCATCCTTAATATTGAAAAGGTCTGAATGCAATTGGAGGTCACATTTATGCTTCTAATATTTACACACTTAGATTCGTAGTCCAACTTTATTTTTAACTTTTAACGGGAGTTTTTCTGGAAGTTCATTATATTTTCGTTTTGTGGCTCTGTGTCTATACCATTATTGCAATAAATTTTGAATGGGAAGAGAAAGGGAGAGTGGGGTTGAATATTGAATATGCCGGAAGTTCTCCTAGTTGATGGAGAATTGCTCTGATAAATTTATTGGGAAAGTTCCAGTGTTTATGACCTGAACTAAAGGAAGTCGATCAGGAATCAGTTCATTGACAACTCTAATTTCAGAATTGAACGGAAACGGTTTTTGAATACCAAAATCTAAAGTGGTATCTCTACCTCTATGATTAATTCGAGTTGGGGAGTGGGGGCGGCAATTATTTTGATTCCAACCTTATCTTCAAGGAAATCAAATAATCTGTGACCTTATGTTTAGGGTGGCCATACGTCCCGTATATACGGGACTGTCACCGTATTTCACTTCTTAGTCTCATATTATTATTTGTCCCGTTTTCTTTCCAAACTCTTTGAAGAAGTTTTTTGAAGTTACAAAGCACATTGATCAGAAATCATGTCTAATAAAGTTATGCGAATACGCATTTGCCATTCGAGCCCACTAGAAGAAGAATATTATTACCAAATTCTAGCGGTGTATGTACGATGAAAACAGTACCACAAGGAGATAACTCTTTATTCTCAAATATTCCGGAAAACACGAAGCGCAGGTAACAATAAAAGAAGCACTTGCACAGATTAGCAACACAAATAGATAGCAATTCACTAATCTTTTCCTAACCAACCAAAACTAACATTGCAGGGAAGCGATTTTCCATGCTCATAACAATATTTCCCCTAATGTAAACTCAGTGGTAATACGAAAGAAACACATTGTCAGTGGAGACAAGTGAAGCAGTATTGATTTGTCATTGTAATTTTAAAATGTCTTGCGCCCAATTTGACAATTAAAATTGGGCGCAATTTGACAATTAAAGTGGTGAAACACGAAAATGAAATAATTAATAAAATAAAACCCACTTTAAAATATGACTGGGCTAAAAATTAATATCTTTGCATTTTTTCTATGTATCTACGTGTTTACTTTATTAGATTTCTTAAATTTTACTGATTTTTTTTAATCAAAGCAAAAGAAAAAAATAACCTACCCACATTTTTCATGTTTTATTTATTTATTACTTAAACGTCCCGTATCAGTGCCTGAGAATTACGGCAACCCTACCTATTTTGTGACATTATAATTATAAAAATTAATGTAAACGGCATTAAAATCGCCCGCAAATAATGGCGTTTTGGCCAGAATTTAAAAGTTTTTTTTTCAGATCCTCTGGTGGAAAACCAACCCTAGTTCCTGGTCGCGCATAAGCAGAAATAATTTTAAGTGGTGAGTAGTTTCCAATTTTTAACTGCACGATATTTGTGTCTGTTTCGTCCAAACCTGGAGTTGGAACGCAATTGTTTTCTAAGATCGATTTTACGCAAATGGCAGTGAATTTCAAGTGGTGCGTGAATTATCTAATTCTTTCGTTTCTATACATATAAACGATAATTAGAGATCCACACTGTGTGCCTCTGTTGAAACAAAGTTTCCTGCAATATGACCCTGTCAAGATTATGTTGTATGACGAAATTACGAACCTCGTCAATTTTCGAACGTAATCATTTTATATTTCATAAACCTGTTAAGAGAGATTGCAAGTTTATTAATCTATTGAATTTTAATCGTTAGGGATACCATCCTCATTAGTGAGTTGTACGCATATTTTAAAAAGAACAATGATCCGCTAACATCCGTGGAGAAAACAGATATACTGAAAATGATTATCAGGTTTACGTCGAATTTTTTCCTTACGCGGTCCAAGCTGAAATTTTGTTTTTTAATTATTTTTTAACTAAACTTCTTTTCAGGAATTATGTTATAATTTCTTTTTTGAGAGAAAACCGCGTTTTTTTCAATTAAGGTGAAATAAATATGTTTTTTCTCTCAAATCTGAGTAATTTTACAGAGGTTTACATATTGAAAAAGAGATATACATAACACCAGGCCTATATGGAATGCGGAACTTCGATGGAATGGGGTCTCGAACACATCATCATTCTATCAGGTAAAAGGACATAACGTCACAGTACAGCGTAAGACAATGTATTGTTTAGCAAAGGATTCGGAAACCCTCCGCGCTTTTGCGCATGCGCCGGGCGGAGTTTTTTTCCTCAAAATAGGGGGAAAGTGAAGAATGGAAGGGTGATGTTTACATTTTACTGAGCGTGATCTAACAATGAACACCGGAAATGCGCTCATATGACTCATTGCCTGAAACCCCTTTCCGGTGTAAAATCGTCCAAAAATGGTGGAATCGGAATCCGTTGCTGAACAGTACAGTCATAAATTAGATGACATGCGCAGTTATATTCGTCGCTTGAAAAATGTTGTTATGCAGTGATTTTTAATATGAATCTGCTTCATCTGGTTAATATTATTTTCAGGCAATACAATTATTTCAGTATCAATAAAAAAATTCCGATGCTATTATTTCAAAAGAAAGAAGCACATTTCATCATTTATATTTTATCTCATAATTGATTAAAGTAAAATAAATTCAGAGAATTCAGGTCTCCTCAAATTGCGTGAGATATCCATCGATAGAATTAACTTATAAAAAATTAAATTCTTGATTTTTGTTATCTAAAATTACTTTTTGCTAATGAAATAAAGTAAATGCTAGTATCTCGGTTTTCACTCATTGATAGGTCTGATAGAAATGGGTCGAAATTTTTGTAAAGAAACTTGGATAAACCATGTTCTAAATGTACTCTTCAAATTTTGTATTCGTGGAGCGCTCAATTATATGCAAATAATTGAGCGCTTGCTGCTTTGCTTTCGAAAATTAGTGAATATTTGTCCTTTTTCCACATAAATCATGAGCCATTGCTCTAAATAGAAATCTCAGCCTCATCCGTTTCATTCAGGAGAGTTCGAACCCTAAGTCCGTTAACCCTAACCCTGTTACTTCGATGTAACTTTTCTCAAAATCTGTTATAGATTCATGTTTGAAATTTTTATACAAGTACATCTTCCTCATTACACTGAAATTATTTTTTAAAATTCAAAATTTTATTTTTTACAAATTTTTTATGGCAATACAGAAAATGTAAATTTGGCCATTTCGATATTCCTTTTCTCAAAATTGTTGTAGATACAAGTTTGAAACTTTTTTTTTACAAGTTAAGTACACCACTCTCATTATACTGAAATGGGCTTTTTTAAAAAAAAGTCGACACTTTATTTTTTGAATTTTTTTGTGTAAAAATAGGGTAAAATTTCACTATGTCTTTTTAAATACTTTTAAATTTTATAAAAAATTAAAAAAATAGCCAAAAACTCATTTCAGTATAATGATAAAGGTGTATTTCACTTCTATAAGAAATTTCAAACATGTATCGATAACAGAATTTGAGAAAGGGTACATCGAAAGGGCCAATTTAACCCTTTTTGTCACAAAAAATTTGCAAAGAATAAATTTTTGAATTTTAAAGAAAAAATCATTTTAGTGTAATTAGAAAGATGTATTTTACTTGTATAAAAAATTTCAAACATGAATCTATAACAGAATTTGAGAAAAGATACATCGAAGTAACATGATTAGGGTTAATGGATTTAGGGTTCCAACTCCCCTTCAGCAGTTTTAATTGAAACGGGAAAAATTATTGTCCTGAAGACAGTTTTTGTAGCTTTTTGTTTCAACATTAATTCAACAATATTTTTGTTTCAATACGAATCATACAACAGATATAAGAAGATATAAACATGAACCAAGCCTTTAACAGAAAACTTCCTTCTCCAATAATCTCTCATGCTTTCTATTAAGTAACATTCACGGTCATAGAGTCTCAATGAACTAAAATTTAATAAATTATTTTCAGTGTAAAATGCTTCGAATAATTCCATTGGTGCTTATCTCATAGAACAAATTTTGCTATTGTTTGCAGTTTTCATTATAAAATGGAACTGTTTTGAAAAAATATCCAACTGATATCTGTGCAAAAATACGTTGTCTTTATTTATTATATTTGTATTGTATTTATTTATCTGAATTAAAGTTACATTTTTTAAAGCTGAATAATCTTTTTCAACTTTTTTTTAGTAAAAAATGTAGGATATATTATTTGAATAATATTACAAGAAATTAAATATTCTGATTTCGATTTATTCACATGAAAATAATTACACCTTATAAAGTGCTATTTCTTAAACATTTTCCTTTCGCGACTCCTTTTTAAGTGGAAAAAAATTTACTATGAACACGAAGTTTGGAAATAATTTTAAAAATAATTAGTTAAAAATAACTGAAAGGAAATTGAATTGCAGTTGTGAAATTTAACAAAATACTTTTAACACAAGATTATTTTCTTAACAGATTTGCCAATAACTGACGGAATAACCGTAAAGAATAAGACCCGGTTACAGTTTTAGCTTAAAATCGTATTGGGATCGCGATCTACAAAAGAAATCCTGCATTGAGATGTTCATATTTATTTATTTGTCTACTTTTGTAGAAAGACTGATAGATTCTGAACTACCGAAGTCTAAAATTTTGTGGACTCTTGCATGTCGAAAACCCATCACATACCTGAACACCATCTCCAGAACCAATAAATGTTTTATTTCATCTGAGGTACCCAAAGCGTCGTAGGAGTGAGTTTTATTGGAAGGATTTGGTTCGAAATAAAAACGTAGTGTTGTGGACAAGAGAGGCAATATCGGTAAGAATAAATTATGATTTTATGACCCAGTTTTTTCTTTCTAGCAGTAAGTAGAAAGGATGGTTTATTGTTCATTTTTATTGCTCTAAACCCTATAAGTTACACGCAACTGAAGATACAACTCTGCAACTTTTATGAGAGTTTTTGAGATTGCTTTCTATCTCTATGCATGGTTCTCATCGATCATTTTTTTCTGTTCTCAGCGGATGGTTTCTCTACGGCGATAGATAAAAGAAACTAAACGGCTTTATTTTCTTGTTTGACGGTAACGGTTAGTGCACATTAGAGATATATTATCAAATTCTACAGATACCTTTAAAACTCAAAAATAATGAATTAACAGCTTAAATGGCACCCATATAGTTGCACATTTAGGGAAAACAAAATTTAAACTTTCGATTCCAGAAGGATGAAATATCAAAGTATTTTTTACACACTTTTATTTAGCTGGATTTGTTTCATGTTTGTAAAGTTGGAACTTTGTAATAGACTTTCCATTCACTTCCAGATGTGCTACAATTTAAAAAAAATTGTACATTTTTTTTTCTTTTGGTTAACAACAGCAGTTTTTAATATTTTCAGAACTGAATTATTAGTTAATCGGTTAATTTAATTAAATTCTGATTCCATACGAGTGGCTCCACCTGGCAGTTAATAAGAGAACAATTGATTACAAGATAATGTGAAATTACTAATATAATAGCCCAGATCTCTCGGTAACGCTCTGAAGTCACCAACAAAAAAACTCGAGCCATAGCACTGCGAGACATTAAACATTATTTCATTGTTATAGAACCTAAATTTCAGTAATTTTAAATTTGAAAGAGTAATTGTCGTTCTAATTTCAAATTTAATAGATTTAAATTAGTGAAATAAAATTTTCTATCTCGCTATGATCGATAGTTCCCGAGAAATTTTAAATTATATTAATCATTATATTTCAAATTATTTTCCGTTTTTTAATAGAAAGTAGTAAATCACATCAGTGGTAAATCATGCGCATGATATAGTTTGAACGCCATAATGCATCTCATTATTTATTGCAATCGTCATGATATAGTTTGATAATATTTTTTGTCAACATTAAAATTTACTCAAAGACATCTGAAGTACAAGAAAATTGTTAAACAACGAAAAATACTTCACAGGGAATGTTGTTTACCGACAGGTTTTTTGCATAAAGAAATATGTCAATAATATGTAAATAAAAAATATATATTTCCTGTCATAAAACATATGCTTATTTTATTTGTTTTCGATTAATTTTAAACATTTCTCTCGCGCATTTATCTACATATTTAAACACGTCAAAGTTGTCGGGGAATCTCTCTAAGGAAGAGGCAATTTGCACCCGTCATACCATGACGGGTAATTTTCTAGTTTATAATAGTGATTTATAAAGTAGAAATTAAAAGTAAGCAAATAATTAAAATTTTTTAAAAATACTATTTTTGCTCACTAATAAGTGTGTTTTTAAAAAAGTGTTATATTTTTATTTAATCTGAATTCGGAGGAAGAAACAGGGAAAGGCTTATATCCATTTCCAAAGAAAATTTCGCTTTGTTGATATTTTCAATAAATTATTCTCGCCTTGCTCCGCAGAAAGACTTCTCTTCTTTCTTTGAGTGCTATCCATCATTATGTCTCAGAAATATTAATTAAATGAAAAATTATAAGCATCTAGCGATTTTTAAGTATCGAAATTAACATAAGAACTGATAATCTTTGAGCCCTATTAGCTTGCGTGCAAAAGAGTGTCTGTTTAAGTAGTTTATACCCCCTTTCTTATTTCTTTTAAATTTTTTCGTGATTGATTGTTGAAACTTCTTCTTCCAATTTTACGTGTCAAGTTATTCTAGAATGCATATTTAGTTAGAATGTATTGTTTTTGTATTTGCATACAGGGTGTCCACGCTTATCTTGATCCAATATCTAATTTCTCAACCATTAGCGATAGACGTATAGTTCCGATTGAAAAAATGCTTTAAATGAAGGGAAGAATTGCATTTTATGTTTTTCGAGTCACTAAATATATTTTTAAATAAGTTACGAAATCTAACTTCTTATACGGTCCCTTGGCCCTATCAGTCATATTTAGTAAAATAATTTTGACACTCTAAAAGTTTAAGGAAAAAGTTCCAATCTTCTGCGACTGAAACTGAGCGAGTTATAGAGCTTTGAATTTCATGATTTTTAACCAATCATCGGCATCGTCGAGCAAGTGCTGCGCATTGACTGGTGGATCGTCTTCAAGACGGGTATTGAAATGGTGTAAAGTGGTCTAAGTTAGCGATATTCAAAGCTCCGTAACTTAGTCAACTTCAGTCGCTGAAAAGTGGGACTTTTTCTGTTTAAAATGTTAGACTATTTGAGTTAATATGATTGATAGGAGCGGGGAACTGTTTAAAAAGTTCAATTTCGTAACTTTTTCAGGAATATATGTATTCACTCAAAAAACATATATTATACTTCTTCCCTTCATTTAAAGCATTTTTCCAATTGGAACTATTATGTCTATCTCCAACGGTGTAGAAATTAGCTTTTGGACCACGATAAGTGTGGACACCTTGTAAATATATATGCATATTTGGGTTCTTTTTTTCTTAATCGTTTAACACTACATTTAGTTACTTAATGCTTTGCATCTAAGATCCCAAATGATAACTTTAAATTCGCTCATTTCTATTCGTATGGTGTAAAAATCAAATTCACCCCTATAAATTTCATTTCAGATAATTTTTAAATATTTCATCTCAATATTTTCTCTCATAGATGTTAAATAAAAAAAATGAACCACTCCAAACTTTCCCAATTCCACTCGCATCCATCCCAAACTTATCAGGAGCGATCTACGCTCTAGGAACTCTAGAAACGGAGATGTGACTTGGCGTAGTAGTAGTAGTAGGGAAATCCATAATCTACAAAACGACACAAGCGACGAAACTCTGAGTCACTCTAATCCTTATTTAATGAGCCGAATGCTTCCTTAATTAATAAGCGTGCAGAATCAACCGTACTCGTCGTGTCTTAAATTCTGATGCATCTTATATCCAAGATATTCTTACTTTAAAGTTTCGCTACAGCCGAAAACCATTAAAAAAAGTGCAGCATTGATAGCAGAAGTTGAGTATGCGAAGGAGAATTGCCTTCGAAAGTTAATGGGGCTTGCAGTGTAACTATGTTGTAGCCAATCTAATAACGCCTAAATGGCCGTACTTAAATCCATAAATGGGTTTGAAGAACATAAAACAGTGATATTAGTAGTGACAAGAAAAGCGAGATAGTGCACAACGAGCTTTGAAAACAATATGTGATGCTAAATAGAATTTTAAAAAAGATCATTTAGATTTGAACATTTTTTCTACTTGTATCTAAAACTGAATTATCCAAAGCTTAAGCGAATAAACTTTGTTTGCTTTGTTTGGCTTCCTTGATTTCAAAAAGGGGGTTTTATGATTTTTAGCTATAAAGGCTATTATCCCCTATTCATTCCAAAGTTCTTTACAATCCGTAATCAAAATACAAACGAAAATTGAGAATCAAAAGATTGGCTAAAATATTGCCGATCTGATTCGGTTAAAAGAAAAAAAATGGCACCCTCATAGAAAGGCCTCCTTATTCTTTTTTCTTGCTTCCTTATTGAAAATTATGGTGAAAGGTAAATACGAACAGTTTTAGAAACTTGTTTTTGTTTGTTCGTAATGTGTTTATTGAATGGTTTGTTGTTTGTTTAGGACAATATTGTCATTAAAAGTATTTTCTATGGTATAAATTATGCCAAGATTGCGAAAACTCACAAATTAAGATATTAAATGTAAACAATTGTAGCAAAGAGGGAAGTTTCAATTTACCTCCCAAGAACTTTCTATCCTATAAACTATCGAAAAAGGAATTATATATCTCATTCGAGTGGTAAAATGTAAAGAAATCTTCTTGCACTAAATACGTTAACACAAATTAATTTTACACATAAATTGGTTTTATAATATTGCAAAATTTTGTAGTTGGATGTAACTATCTATCACAATTTAATATAGATTGCTATTTTATTTAATTTTTCGAGACCATTTATTCGTTTTTAAAAAGCTTCATTTAGATAGTTGCAAACTATTTCATTTTAATTATGAGATGCTTGACATGAAGGGGAAACTAGGGATACTTGACCCTACGCGATTTTGTCAGATTGTGAGATAATTGGTAATTTATATGTGACATTTTTATTTGACCTTTTGTCACATTGTCTATTGGAGGGAATTTTCATTCCAGTCTGAAAAGCCATCATAATGGTGTGTAGGTAAATATGTTTTGGGGATCCAAAAGTAAACTTTCTTTTTTTCATTCCTCACTGTATAGGAAGTTTGCGATTGAAGATATCTGTATATCTAAAATAATTTGGTAAAACCTTCAGACAGTTCGCCAAGCCCAACCACACGATGGATTTCGATCATTTTTATTTCATACGAAAGGTTATGACGTCTCGATATGTCATGAAAGGTCGCCTGCTCCCCAACACCCAATTCTCGGAACGAAATCGAAAAATCATTTCTCGACCATACATTCTCTATTGGAAAAAAACCTTTAGACAGTTCTTCAGCCACATCCACACGACGAATTTCGACAATTTTTATTTCATATGAAAGCTTATGACGTTTAGATATGTCATCAAGGATCGTCTGCCCCCCACCCCATTTTCGAACTAAATCGAAAAAGCATTTCTCCACCTTACATTATCTATGACGAAAAACCTTTAGATAGTTTGCCAGCCACAACCACCGGACGGATGTCGACAATTTTCATTTCATGTGAAAGCGAATGACGTCTAGATATGACATCAAGGGTCGTCGGCTCCCAACACCCACTTCTCGGAACGAAGTCGAAAAAACATTTCTCCACCATACATCATTCATTCTCTATGGGGAAAAACCTTTAGACAGTTCGCCAGCCACAACCACCCGACGGATGTCGACAATTTTTATTTCATATGAAAGCTTCTGACGTCTAGATATGTCATGAAGAGTCGTCTGCCGCCCACCACCCTTAGTTTTAGATCGATGTTGCAAAATAAACGGAATATATTAATGGAAGTAAGGGAGATTTATTTGCAAAATAGAACTGTGTACCTGAGCCTCAAAAACAAGACCGATTTCGAAAATTTATTCCGTCACTTCTTTCAAATAACTAACGAATCAGAATGTTCCGCTTTATTTTCGTAAGTTTAAAATAGTATTTTTCTATTTTTCAATTTCATGCAGTTATGTTGCATTTCATTCCAATTTAATTTAACTTTAATAACAGACGATTTTGAAAAGAAATGTCTATAAATATTGTTATCTTTGTTTTAGCTAATATTTAATTTGAAATCAATAGCAAACGATTTGTTTTCTTTCTAGATTTAATTTTGTTAGACTAGCAACAAGAAAATTAGTTGTTAAAAAAACTTTTACGGAATGCAGCTTTGTTAAATGAGAGAATGAAGTGTCTTCTGGAATAAACATTTTAATTTTGGGATGATTTTTTGTTTTCATCAATAATCCCAACAGTTCCATCAAAATGGTGTGTCAAAAATATTGCAAAATACCTATTGTAGGTGATAAAAACTGTTTATTTAAGGCGATATCATTCTGTATATATGGATCTGAAGATTTTCATGCCGAAATTCGTGAGGAAGTTATACAAAACATTACAACTAGATGTGGTTTATTGAAATATTTTACAATTTTAAAGGCATCTGTTGTCTACAAAGAATATGAAATCTACTATGGTTTTATGGTATGTCCCACTGATCTTCATGTAGTATTTAAAATTGAAAAAAGTAGTGGCTCAGAGACTCGAAGCACCGAGGGGCAAGAGCAGTGCTGAGCAAAGTAGGTGCTGGCCGCGAACGCGCAGAGCGTATAGTGATGAATTAAAATATTTTTGAGTTCTAAGCATACTTCTAGCTATAATTTGATATACGATGTTGTGCAGTATCTTAATTCTAAGTGGTTTAATTTTTAGATTACTTAGAAAAAATCAAGTTAGGGATACTTGACCCTATCAAAAGCTGTTGCAACTTCGATGTCGTAGACTACCGACGCACTTTTTGTAGTTGGAATCAGTTTTGTGGTGCGTAGAGTTTGTCGGTAATATGGAAACTCAAATATAGAGAATAATTATTTAAAAATTGTTTGTTGATAATTATTTAATGAATAAAATTTCTTTTTAATATTATAATTTCAAATAATGCAAATGATTATTTTAGTAAGAATTTTAAAAAGAATTGAAATTTAATTAATCTATTTTTCCTCGCCTTAGAAACAAAGATTTATTTATTTATTTATTATTTTAATAAAAATCTTTTGCTCGAACTATTTGTCATCGTTTGTTTTTATTTAACGTTTCGCCATTTCTATTGAGATGGTCTTTCTTTCTTCATTTGAATTTTCTCCTGAGATATATTTTTATTCTTTTGTTTTTATTTTTCTTTAAATTAGAAGAACCGAGTAAGTCTACTAAACTTCTCAATTTCTTCTGTTGTATAGCATTTTTAGATCTTTTTTTGCGTTTTGATGTTATTCTATTTTTTTTTGTTGTTGTTGTTTTTAATTTTCCAAAACTTTAACACGCTAATGACGTTGATAGATTTCCAGTTTCATTTCTGTAATTTTTCAATTAATTAAATCATCATTTTAATTCTTTATTAAATTTTGAACTAATTTAATGTAATAACTAGATTTAATTTAATTACGAAACTAATTTAATTTAATAACTAGATTTAATTTAATTACTAAACTAATTTAATTTATTAACTAGAGTTTATTAATAAGAATTGCGTTTTATAGTAACCATATTATTTAATTTTTAATATTAGTTTCATTACAAATTTTATATTACAAAATTCTATTCATTAATATTATTACATAACAAAGAACATTTTTTAATACAATAGTTTTAACCTAATATCTGAATTTCGCGTACATACAAATTATAAAAAGAATTTAAGTACTCTTTACATGTAGGGTCAAGTATCCGTACCCCTAAGATCAAGCATCCCTAGCTAGGATCAAGTATCCTTAAGGTTAGGGATACTTCACCCTAGATAATTTCATGAAATATATTTATTTTATGATTAAATAACATATCAGTTTAGCATAAGTACATTTCTCATTCTTAAAAGAAAATCCTTTTATGATGCATCCTAATCATTACATAATCCTTTTAGCATTTCAAACATTCGGGAAATACAAGAAAAAGTAAAAGTAGGGTCATGTATCTCTAATTTCAGATTTTAAAAGGCGTTTGGTACAACTTTTTTTTTCATTTTAATTTTAAAACAAGTATCAGACGATAAGAGAGTTTCGTGCATTATAATATTTTATTTAAAAATATTTTTTACATTACAAATATTAGTCACTGAAGTATTTCATACCGAACAATGGCTGGCATATCAGCAGGTTTGCAATATATTGAAGAAAGAACTAAGGGCAACTATTTTAACAATCAATCTATAATATAAAAGCCGTGATGAGGCCTCTAACGCTCAGGAATGTGGGCGTGACTACGTTCCAGAAGAGATTCAGACTAGACGCTGTGTGATTGATTTCACATCCGCAGCGAGCACTTTTTTCGTTACAGTGGCTCGCTTAGAAGGGTTTGGGATACAGAGGAGGGTTCTCTTAGAATTCGGAGAGTGCCGGCTGTCATTGAGGCTTTTGAGAAGAGAACTGAATTTCCCTTATTTTTGAAAGCGAAACTCGGGCGTTCTCGTATTTTGAGGTCTCTCTATTCCAATGGTCTTTCCGATATTTTCTTCCTTTTACGTACTTAACTTTTGAATTGAACATTTAAGAGGAAAGTTGTTATCTTAAATGTTATAAAGATTTAGTGATTAGTTTTGATTTGAGCGTTGCTAAACAATATGAATAGATAGTGTCACAATTGTTTTCCATGCTTTTTTTATTTCTTAAGCACTCTAGCAATCTGCATGAGATTTTCTTTAACAACTTTCGTTAGTAAATCTCCCACATAGCAAAGAAGGTTGCGGAAAGGTTGCCATTTCACTTTCCATAGACTGTCCGCGAAAACATTTCCGCGCAAACCGTTTCCGAAGACATTGTCCCAAGGTTTACATAGGAAAGCTTTTCATGAACCGACAAGGTTTGAACGAAGAGTCCGTGAAAGCATTTCCGTGCAAACCGTTTCGGAAACCCTTCCCGCAAAATTGAAGCAGATAAGCTTTTCATGAATTACCTGTCCCATCGTTTGTAGCCCCGTCCGGTATAGTGGTTATTGTGTTTGCCTTCCCACTCTAGGAACACGGGCTCGATCCCCGGCTCGGAGCGATTTGAAGTTTGTAGGAGTAAGCCTTTGAAAAGGGAGGGTTCCTTTCCGTAGGAATACGGCTTCGGAAGGGGTTCTATTTTTTCCGCCGAAGGAGGGCTCTTAACAACCTTTTGAAAAGGCATGACACAAGCTTGTAATAAAAGCTCGGGGAAATCTTACTGAAAACCTTGTTTCTTGTTGACTAGCGAACCTTTCCGCTACCTTGACGAAAGGTTCAACACTTGTCATGGAAAACCTTTGTGACAACCCTTTACCCTTGCTGACGACAAGGTTTCCTAAACCTTTTAGACAAACTTTCTTTGCTATCTGGGCTGTGACAATCAGATCTGAGTTATTGTTAGTACGCTAAAAGCCCGTCTTAGACGGGCACAAATATCTGTGAATAAGTAACGATGACAATCCATTGTAACTTATTTGAACTGTTAAATCTCGATATTGCAATAAATTTTCTTATTTATAGAATGTGGAAACTCAATAACTGCTCAAAATTTTACTGAATCTTGATCTAAAGATGCTTAATAAATCGTTTAGAATGTTAACTTGAAACAGTTTTCTCGATGTCAAAATAATGTTACATTTGATTTACTGAGTCTCTTTTTTGCTTACTCTTGGTTGTTTCTGAATTTCTTAATTCGAAGCTGTAAAATAAGTAAAGTTGAATAATATTCGTATGAATAATGCTTTGAATAATTAATCCATCATACTTCTAAATATTTCAAATGTGGATTTTTTTTAGTATTACAGTGTTTAAATGAAAATTTGCCTACGTCATCTCGTAAATACAATTTTTTTGGAACTGTAAAAATTTAGGCCCAAAAAATTTTTTTTAGAAATGCGGTTTGTTTCGAAGAAGATCAGGAATAATTATAGAAGTTAAAGATTTTTACATGTTTTCGTTAAAAATGTAGACATAAAGAGATGCTCTAAAAATAAATATTTTTAAAAAATGTTTCTTCTATTGATATTATTTATAGCTACAAAACTTTCATCGAGTGGCATTCTCACAACTTAATTTTTATTTTCCGGTTTAAAAAAAAAAAGGAAATCATGTTTTGGGGGGAGGATTTTCTCTTTGGTATCCTTTTGTTTTAGTTCAAAGAATACAAATATTTCGTTTTTCTTTCAAAGAATAAATTTGATAACGGGTCAATAATTGCTTTAATGCCCTATTTTGAACAAAATATGAAATAAAATTTTATGAAGAGACAAAGCTGAAGTTTAAGAACAGAAAAAATTAGAAACGTTTCGGACAGTTTGAACCATCACTGAGTAAACATGACCATGGGAAATATCGGATGAAACTTCATTAAAGATTTCATCCTAGCCTACGCAAATTAAAAAAACTCCACGCTAGCACGGATGTGGAACTTCAATAAAAGCATGAGGTTGTAACATGCAGAGAGTAAAGAAAGATAGATGGTGAAAGAAGAAAAAAAAATCAGAGTATCATGAATGAAGTATTGGACAATTTAATTAAAATAAGGGATTCGCTTTTATTAATAAGAACCATATTGAATTTTTGGATGCGTCAGCGTTTTGAAAGATTTAATACGTTCGGAAAACCAAGCAACCGAAAATTGATACATTGATTAAAATTGAGGATCGTATTGCTTTCAGATTTCTATCAATTTAGTAAATTGATTTTTACTTAAAAATAACGTAATCAGAGAGTTTAACATCCCATGATTTAGTGTGAATCCAGAAAGTTACGAATAATTTTAAAAGTTCCTTGTTTAATCTCTGAAATAAGACATAATTGATAGATAAATAGAAAAGTAGTGTTTTATAGAAAAGTAATTAAATTTGCTTCGCAGAATGTTTTCTTTATTATGGTTTATTGAAAGGTTTTCGTTCAATTTTTTTAATGATTCCTTTCTTTGATTTTATTTTACTATCATG
>BGPR01008272.1:33122-64790 GCA_013235015.1 Araneus ventricosus
ATATATATATATATATATATATATATATATATATATATATATATTTCAATAAGTTATTTAAAGAGCGGAATCAGGAAATAACAATGTACTTGTTAACTCTTGTTAAATCTAAAATCTAGTCAAATAATACATTAATTGAAGTGTTTACTAAAATAGTTCATCTTGTGTACCTTCAAAAAATATTCAGGATGTCATATCAGCAGTGAGGCTCATCTTCCCAGAAAGAAACAGTGCTATAAAAATATTATTAGAATGCAATTTTTCAAAAATAGCTTTACAAATAGTTAATAACAATGTAGTTGTTAATTCTAAAAAATGGTCAAATAGTACATTAATTGAAGTATTTACAAAAAATAATTCATCTTGTGAGCCTTCGAAAAATATCCAAAGTAGTGACGGTTCACTTGCTCAGAAACAAGCAGAGCTATAAAAATATTACTAAAATACAATTAAAATGCAATTTTTCAAAAACAACTTTACTTTTTAAAGCCCTAACTTGCAGTTGTAGTTATCTGAATTGCATCTTTTTTCGGTGAGTGATTTCTAACAATGCGAAACGAATAAATGAGAGACGAATAAATGAGAGACGAATAAATGAGAGACGAAAACAGACAAGCTCCCGTTGAAGCAACATGAAAATGAATCCGAAACCTAAAAAGAGAGAATGAAAGAAAAATCGAAGCAAAACAAATCAAAAGTGCGAAGGCGAAAAAGTATGGAGGGGGGAAAAACCAGCATTAGTCGTCCTAGCGCCAAACAGGAGCTTCCGAAAATCCAGTTCTGGTTAAGTTCAAAAACAGAAAGGATAGCCATTCGCCTTCATCCATTATGTCATTTAGTTGTTCGCAATGAGCGAATTTTGGTGCTTTCCAAAACTATTTGGTGTGAAACCCCATCCTATGTCTGTTTTACTTTTTCATTCATTTTCTGTCTTCTTTTCTCGTTTTTATCTTTTTTCCTTGATAATCTAACTCTCAGAGTAAACAAATAAGCAAATAAGAATAAAAAAGAAAATACGAATTTTTAAAATAATTTTAATGAGTTCTGCAACTGGAACTTCTGGAACTCTGCTGTAAAGGACGAGTCGCCATTGTCTTTAGGTTAAACTTAATAGTACGCACAACTCTTAGGTCAGATAATTTAATATCCTTGTCCGATATTAGGTTACTTTCCTGTTATGCCTTAATTTTTCATTTTCTCAAGTTGTCTTTCAATTTTTATCAAGTCGATACCCAGATAGCAAAGAAAGATTATCTAAAAAGTTTTGGAAACCTTGTCGTCAGCAAGGGTAAAGGGTTGTCCCAAAGGTTTCCATGACAAGTGTTGAATCTTTCGGCAATGTAGCGGAAAGGTTAGCTAGTCAAGAAGAAACAAGGTTTACTGTATGGTTTTTAGTAAGATTTCCCCAAGCTTTTATTACAAGCTTGTTTCAGGCCTTTCAAAAGGTTGTTAAGAGGCCTCCTTCGGAGGACAAAATAGAACCCCCTTACCCCCTCCGAAGCCGTACTCCTACAGACGGGTCCAACCCCTTTTTTTATCCCCCTTCTTCTGACGTCATCTTAGTCCTTAGAGTTATCTGGAATGCAAATTAATTACATCAATTAGGAATCTTAATTAATCAAATCTTAATTATTAATTTCAATTAATTTGATTAATATAATTTTTAATTGAATTTACTTGCACAATTTCGTTGTAGATTGTAACAAAACTTCAAATTCCTCCGAGCCGGGGATCGAACCCATGTTCATATAGTTGGAAGGCAAACACAATAGCCACTATACCGGACAGGACTACACCGTGTCCTCCAAGATATCTCATAGCTCACGGCTACACACGATGGGACAGGTGGTTCATAACAAGATTTCGTACGTAAAATTTGAGGAAATGGTTTTCGAAACGGTTTGGGCGGAAATGCTTTCACGGACAGCCTATGGAAAGTGAAATGGCAACCTTTCCGCAACCTTCTTTGCTATCCGGGTAGTTGCAACTATCTGTCAATGAAACTGAAGAACAATGTGCATCATTGGCAATTTTTTTCAATCAATGATGATAGGATGATGTACTACTAGACAAATATTTTCGTTTTACAGATTTTTATCTCTATCTCTACTAATAATAAAGATGAATGTCTGTCTGTTGGCGGTCTACGGAACAGACCGTTGAACCTAGAGCTACCAAATTTGGTACATGTATACTTCGGAGGGTGGAAATGTGCACTTCTGAACCATTTTTTTTTCAATTTTTTGTTCAAATTTTAATTATTTAAAAATTAAGCAAATTTGACCATTTTCGGCCATATTTTCGTGAATAACTTCCGAAAGAACTATCTTATATAAATGATTTTTACACCACTTTAAAGTGCAAACAATTATCTTTCCAATGATATTAGTATGAATATAGTATGTATTAGCATGAATATAGTATAATATTAGTATGTACTTTTAAATTGACAAGGTTTTAAATTGTCATTAACTGCGGTCAAAGTCGCTCAAGGAGACAGTTTCTCTTTTCGATCAAAGGTAGGGAGGAAGGGCGGGAGCAAACATGCCTTGAGCCCGGCTAGAGAGTGAATTCAATTGACTCAGAGCCGGTGGTGGACGGAGGACGCCGCTAAGCGGTCATTTGTCAACAATGAAAAGGCAGCCATTATTGTTCATTTGCAGTTAGAAGGAAAGGATTTTAAAACCTTATCTCGCAATCAAAAGGAAAATAGCAGTTGAAGCAACAGGAATGATTTTCTGAATTAAGAATAAAATTTTTTAATGATAAAGATGAAGGTGATATTTTAAATTCATTACATTTGATTAATTTCCGTCCAAGTTTTTTTGTACACTTCTTGCGTAATGCAGAAAAAGTTATCTAAATGACTGACTAAAATGTTGACATAAAATGCAGATCAATACTTTTTGCAGGTCATCAGTAATGTAGTTTGCAATACGATTACGAGAGGTGTTTTGTTTATAAGGAATAAGAAAGTAAAGTCGGATACGAAAAGAACGTGTGTTGAATGTCTATCGCAATTTGAAATTAAAAATTACTTTGTTAAGGGAACCAGAAATATAAAATTATGCATAAGAGATTCATTTGAAATTATATTTCTGGCGAACAAGCTGGAAGGCGACTAGTGTTGAATAAATTTCCATTTCAGCAATATAAATTTGTGAGCAGCCCCTTTAAATTCAAAAATCAATGTTATCTCTGCAAGTTTTTCAGACAGAATCGTGAAGTTCCAACTGGAGAATACCTTGTTCGTAGAAGTTATTTTGCTGAGATTGAAACCAGTTTCGAGAAGTGTCCATGACTAACGGTGACCTTTCAATGCCTTTTTCAGCGGACCAAAGATGTGAATGTCACATGGCAAAAGATTGGGGCTATACGGCTGGCGCTCCAATACTGTCCACACAAGCTTCGTGAACTTGTGCAGTGTGCTAGTGGCCCGGCATTGTCATGGTACAAAACCACTCCAGAGGACAGAACGCCGCCCCATACGTTCCTGCAACCATTACAGTTGCCGTACGAGTTGGATGGACACTCCGGAGGACAATAGGCCAATCCGCTTAGTTGCGGATGAAATGACAACCGATTGCCTGCCGGACGATAATGTTGGCTGAACGTTAGCGCATATCACGTGTTTCCGAGCGATTACCTAGGGCAAGTAAATAATAGGGCGATAACATTTTTTGTAAAGTATCATTAAAAATCCTACAACAGAGCATCACTGGTGATCATCATCTATGGACTGGTGAGAGACCACGGTGTCTGTTTTTGATGCTCTTTTGTGAGATTTTTAATGACACTTTACAATAAATTTTATTGCCTCTTCTTTTTACTGGTGTGTTATGCCGAGCTTGTGCTTGTGTTTTGCTCATTTGGATGTACACTGGGAGCTCCTCCTTTTGAGTGTTTTGAATATTTTTAATGCTAGTTCCAGATCTGGTGATAAAAATCAAACAAAATTCAATTAATTTATGGTTCTCCCTGTTGGAAATTCAAATGAAATTGTTCAGTCACTGAATGAAACGCATCCCATTGGTTAATTTTCATGACGTAGCCGAAGTTACGGCACTAGTCGAAGTTGATTGGTTGTTACAACCTATATATTTTGTTCTTTTGTGTTTTTAAGCAAGCAGTCGAATGGATGGCTGTCAGTGAGTGTGTAAGCTGCAAGACAGTAGCATGTTTCTTTTTTAAGTAAACTGGATTAAAGCTATTTTGTATTTTAAACTGCCTGGTATCTGCGTTAACTCTGCGACAGTACACTCACGACATGCCAACACTCCCCAAGTGTAATATCGATTCAGTGGTGTATTGGGGTTTTTTTGTGAGTGTGTGTGCGTTTTGGGTTACTCTATTTATTTCGTTGTTGTCCCTTTTTTTGCAATGTCTGTAACGTTATGTGCTGTGTTTGTGATTCTTTTGTGTGTGTCATGTAATATCGATATACTTGTATTGCTTTTCCCCACCGGTTTTACATCCTTTCGGGTAGGCCGAACCGGTGTGGGTTTTAAATTTTAAAAAATACCTAGGGCAAGTAAATTCTACCATAGGGGCTGTCTTTCTTACCTCCCGCTCTTCCTCTACACACAGTGTCTCCGTCGTAAATTAGGACTGTAAATAGGTTTTAGATGAAAGGCAAATTCTTCTTGTAACGCTGAGCCGTTTTATTCAGCTTCGTTACGTGCATACGCTTATGCCGGGATACAGCATTAGACTGTTACGTTATTTCAATACTTTACAGGTGGCGCTGCAGGGCGCGCTTGCTAGCCATGACGTAACACACAGTTTTCGACGCATTCACACAAAAATACGCCAAATTATAACCACTGTTCCGACTTCATTTGATCCACCCTTATAATTGTATTGCCTGAACATATTATTAACCTGATGACGCATATTCATATTAAAAATTACTGCATAATGTGACAAAATCAACTTGTGCGTGTATGTGAATGCAGTCCAATAAGCAGGATTACAAAAATAAAGCTCTTTATTTTACAGGTATTCTAAGCTAAGAAACATAACACAAATATTAAAACAGCACTTGTAAAAATTCACAACAGAGATTACCATTAGATCTCAACACAGCGCTCAAAGGTTTCTTATTAGCTCACCAGCTTGCTTCCAAATCCAAAATCCAACTCACTCTTCTTGACTTGAAAGCTTGCCTTTATACTTTTCAACAGGAAGTGACTTCATTACGTGGGAAGTGACGTAGTCTCTAGAAAGTTCATGAAACCAGTAGAAATAGCTTGAAAGTTCGAGGTCCTTCTAGAAAATTCTCTTTGTCGCCGAAGTCGCCAACTTTGCCGCCAAGTCGCCAAAATGGTCGCCAAATTTATCGCTAAGTCGCCAAGTTTGTCGCCAAGATTAGCATCTCAGGGAAACGACTTTATAGCTTTGTAACAATAACGACTTTTTTCAAGCGCCAAATGTAACTGAGCATGTCATCTAACATGCTAACATACATTGCCTTAAGCTGTACCGTGACGCCATGCCCTTTTTCCACCTGAATTTCTCAGTGGATTGAAAAATTAAATTGCGTACTACATTTCACGTGTATCGCGTGCGTATAAATCTAACCCTTTACACGTGAGTCTCAGTTTCCGGATAGAATGATGCTATGTTCGAGACCAGATTACATCGAAGTTCCGATTTCCATACAGTCTTGGTGTTATTTTTCTTTTTCAATGTGTCATATTAGAGCATTTCCGGAGTTCTTTGTCAGATCACGCTCAGTAAAATGTAAACATCACACTTCCATTCTTCACTTTCACCCTATTTTGATGAAAATAACTCCACCCGACACATGCGCAAAAGCGCGGAGGGTTTCCGAATCCGTTGCTAAACAATTCATTGTCTTACGCTGTACTATGACGTCATGGCCTTTTACCCGTTAGAAAGATGATGTGTTCGAGACCCGATTCCATCGAAGTTCCGCATTCCATATAGGCCTGGTGCTAAGTATTTTTCTTTTCCAATATGTAAATCTCTGTAAAATTAGTCAGATTTGTGAGATAAAACACATTTATTTCGTAATAACTGAAAAAAACGTAGTTTTATCTCAAAAAAGAAATGATCATTATATAACTACTCAAAAGTAGTTTTGTTTAAAAATAATCAAAAGCAAAATTTTAGCTTTGATCACCTAAAGAAAAAATTCGACGTAATATGATAATCATTTTCAGTATATCTGTTTTCTCCACGGGTGTTAGCCGAGCATTGTTCTTTTTAAAAAATGCTTACAACCCACTATTGAGGATGGTACCCCTAACCATTAAAATTCAATAGATTAATAAACTTGCAATCTCTCATAACAGACTTATGAGATGTAAACGGATTACGTTCAAAAATTAACGAGGTTCGTAATTTCGTCATACAGCAGAATCTTCACATGCTCATATTGCAGGAAACTTTGTTTCGACAGAGGCGCACAGTGTGGATCGCTAATTATGGTTTATATGTATAGAAACGAAAGAATTAGATAATTCACGCCTCACTTGAAATTCACTGCCATTTGCGTAAAATCGACCTTCGATAACAATTGCGTTAAAGTTCCAGGTTTTTTGGAAATATACACAACTATTGTTGAGTTAAAAATTGGAATCTACTCACCACTTTGAAATTATTCTGCTTATGCGCGACCAGGAACTAGGGGTGCTTTTCCGCCAGAGGAGCACAAGAAACAAAAATAACTTCTAAATTCTGGCCGAACCGCCATCATTGCGGAAGATTTTAATACCACTTACATTAATTGGTATAATTATAATGTTACAATATAGGGTCAAAGATTATTTGATTTCCTGAAAGATAAGGTTGGAATCAAACTAACTGCCGCTCCCACTCCCCAATTCGCATTAATCATAGAGGTAGAGATACCACTTTAGATTTTTGTATTCAAAAACCATTTCCATTCAATTCTGAAATTAGAGTTGTCAATGAACTGATTCCTGATCGACTTTCAGTAGTTCTGATCATAAATACTGGAACTTTCCCAATAAATTTATCAAAAAAATGCTCCATCAACTAGGAGAACTTCCGGCATATTCAACACTCTAACCCCACTCCCCTTTCTCTTCCCATTCAAAATTTATAGAAATAATGGTACAGACAACGCTGTTAGAACATTAGGCAAAATTTTAAAAGAGACACTAAAATTAACACTAAAAAAATCAAAATTTAATAAAGCTCCAGAAACACTCCCGTTAAAAGTTAAAAATAAAATTGGACTACGAATATACGTGTGTAGATATTGGAAGCATATATGTGACCTCCAACTGTAATCAGACCTCTTCAATATTAAGGATGAGGTAATTGCAGGCACAGAACACAAACACTGCAAAGTGTTTCGAAGACACCATTCAAGCACCGAGGCAAACATTCTTTGGCGGCGACGCCCCGCTCTTTGTAGGGTTCCGCACAATCCTCTTTCTCCTTTGAGTCCGTTTCACACTAGCTAGTTCCGATCGACCGGCAAAAACCGGGCGGTTTTTCCTTTAGCTGGGGAGTAGTAAGCTGAAGATGTGAATGGGCCCTTTTACACTAGACGGAAAACGATTTTTTACCTGTCGGTCGATTTGATACAGAAGTTTTCACGTCTGAAACAATCTGCCATTGGAAACCTGCCAATGTGAATGGGCCTTAGTATACGGCCACACGAGCGTTTTCGAACAGTCGCTGCTTGAAGGTCAACCGCACAAAAGGTATAGACAATATGCTGAAGAAGTAGGGGTGGCCACACGCGTGACCTTCGCGCTGTTTTCTCCCTTTCTCTGGGTGCATTCTCGCGGCTGCCGCAGAACGATGCGCTCGGGTCTAGTTTCCAGGCGCGGGAAATAAATCGCTTTGCTGCTTATGGTGGTTTCCGTTGGTATTTTCATTTTTTCCAGTGTCGGCTTCTCAAGTAGGCAACTATTTAAGGGACCTGCAACTTTCGGAGGCCTGAGGCATCGAAATTTTTTCGGGCATTTTCAGGGTTATTTAATTTTTGTAATTTTCTTTGGCTTACAAGGGCTCTATATACCTCGAACGTAGTTAAATTAAAATTAAGTTCCATTTAAATTTCAAAATACTATTCTTAGCAATTTTTTCATGTTTTAAATTTCTCTTGCAGGTATGTGCGGAAAATCTTTTTTCTTACAGTTGACGGATTGACTCATGAGTATCAACACCCCTGTCAAACTTTGTATATGAGTATTTGGAATGTACTAAAACAAATTTTATTGCTTTTTTCATCTTTTTTTTTTAAAAATTGATTTTTAACTTGAAATTTTTTTAAACGGGCGATAATGGGGCGGGCCTAACTTTCTTGAAGCTGACCAGCAATTGAATGTCATATAAAATTTTCAAAACTATATTTATATAAAAACTACTTATACAGAGATTAAATTAAAATCAATAAAAAAAAATCTGAAATGGTAGTTATGGAAGGGAGAGGGCCAGTAAATTAATTTGCCTAAGGGCTAATACAGGACTTAATCTGGCCCTGTTGTGTTGTGTTCTACATTTTTTGATATTTAAGATAAATATATCAAGGAATACTACTTGGATAGTCAGCTTATGATTCTTGAGTTTCCTTCGTTTTCTTTTTCAGTTTTATATCACATATGTAAATTTTCTGTTGAAATATTGCCCATTTCATTTATTTTATTTTCACATCTTTCAGCTCATTCTTTGGTCCTTTTAGTTTGCTTTTTTCTTAAATGTTTACATTTTTCTGTTTCTTTTTAAATAAAATCGTTTAAAATCATTGTACTTATTAACATTTTCCCAATTACAACCTAATTTTAATAATTACTCTCGTAAAAATTGATTGTTTTGTCCTTTTCATCTGATCGCGGTTCAAAATTACGAAGTATACCACAAAATAGTATTCGTGATTTTTCAAAACTAGACGTTAGTATAACTAAAATAAGCTATTTGTGTGGTGTAGCTGCAAAAGTAACCATCTCCACTTTTCAAAAATACATTTTTTCAAAGATTATATGTCCATTTGACCTTCTTGACATCTCACCATCATGAATTGGTAATTAGAATACATTACCGAAACGCGTCGAAAGCCATGCAGTTTATTTTTCAAATCTCATTTTGACTAGATGTGATAGAAAATCCACTTTTCTCGAAACTTTTCTTATTTGGAGATGGACACTTTACACGGCACATTTATTACTCTGTATCTTAATTCGAAAAAAATTTGCGTTGGTGGTAAAAGGAATTAATATGGTTCAATTTAAAACAGGAATTCTTTCGATTACCTTCTTACTTTAAGGAAATATTTAAGAATCTATAATTTATCTTTATTTTTTTTTTAGTTGAAGGGGGGAAAACAACCAAAGCTCTAATGAAATTATAAAAACTTTTGCTTCGTTTTCAAGTATAAGATAAATGGAATGAATCTTTTATTTACACATTTCTATGTATCAAAAGTTCCACACAAACAACTGTTTGAATTCGCCACTCTGTTGCACGAGAAAGCAGAAATAAATGACTGAGCTCGCGTCAGAAAAACCGCACGTGCGGCCGACCGTGGTTTGGATACGGCAGCTGAGGGAAATGGCCGCCGCGAGAAAACGGCGAAGAACCGCCTCGTGTGGCCGTAGACTTACAGGGAACACGCGGCTTTCCGACGACTGAGAAAGCGGAAGCAGTAGCAGACAGCTTCAAGAGCCAGTGAGAACGAAATCACGACGTTGAGCATAGAATTCTGAATTAAAGCATACACCAAGAATTTAAAGAATTCTTGCAAACACCACATGTTAATGACCTCGAACCCATGAGAGCATCGAAATTTGTGCAATTCATTCTCAAACTAAAATTAAATAAATCACCTGGTCTGAATTTGATAGAAAATCTCAAGCCCTCGTGATCTGTATTTTGTATTTAAAGTCTCATGACTATGTTCATTCAAGTCTAAGAATTTTCCGACCGTCAAAAGACGCCGTGGTGTTATCATAGACGATGCGAGTCTGGACCTTTAAATTCTGAACTATTTTTAGCAGACTAACAAGAAGAAACACGTTCAATAATAAATATTCAAGCATCATATTTTGAAAGTCCTGATCATGCATAAAAAGATTTTCAACCATCATTTTGAATTTGAAATTATATAAAATTCTTCACGCATTGCTTTTTCTTTTCCAGAGAATGAACTTTCATTAGAGATCCTTTCCTAATACCATTATTCGATCCTTCATTTGGTGCAACTCGATCGCCGAATTTCCTGTTCGACCATTCTTCAAACAGAACAATGAAAGAACGGAATTCAAGGTTGGAGGGGAAGGACCGTCTTTTTGTACTTTGCATTTTCTTTCTACTTTTCTTGATCTTTGGTTGAAAGCCCTTTATTTGCATTTGATCTGAAATGAGGATGTGGACCTCGTGCGTATTTCCCTCCGAATTAATAAGAACTTGAATTCTCCTTCTATTGCATAACTTCGAATGATTAGAAAAAATATACGAACGCAATTCACAGTTGTCATGTAAAATCATGGCATTTTCGCCTTTCTTCTGAAATGTAAATGTAATATAAAATGTCCTTTGCTGTGATAAAAAAATTGCCAAAGATATAACAAAGTTAGTTTTCCTGTCAGCAATTACAATCGGAATGTAAGAAAACCATAAATAAATATGCGTTTTGTGTGTGTAGTGTGTTTTGAAATAAAAGTTTCTAAATTACAGGCGACATAAACATTTATTGGAACTTAAAACGTATACAAAAATCTTCAATAATCAGAGTGATAAAATTTTCTTACACTCACTAGACCATACAAAACACAATAGACCATATATTGGGAAGTTTTTCTTTAGGTAAGAGAATAAGTCATCACTCTCAATTCTCGTTGCAAGCTTGTAATCTTAAATATATCCACAGATATTTCCAATTAGTGCAAACGTGCTGCTTTGTTCATGGCACGGCAATTCAGATAATATATAATTAGGGCCTATTTCCCTTAAAAGTCTTTTAATTACATCCAAAACCACGTCTTTGGAATCATAGCGCAAATCTTTCTCCTCAACAGAAAATTCAATTCTATTCCAAATTTTTATTTATCTTCGAAGGAATATTTCTTATACCTGTAACGAAAGCCCATAGCGTCGGATCGGTAGTTCCTGACTTTTTTCATTTTTTAACCACAATTCTAAAACCTGAAGATTTGTCACTAATAGCAGCGAACCAATATGAGAAAGTACAAAATTCCTGCAATCAAGTGGCAATCCATAATCTCTACATTCTTTAACAAAAAAATGACTTTCTGTCAACGCTTGCTTTGTCTCAAAATATATTATCATTGATATAAAGATAGATAAAACTATTGATTATTTGTATTGATGAATGATAATCTGAGGTTTAAATAACACTTAATTTCTTATTAATTGTAACTTAAATTTCTTATTTTTTGTATCAAATTCAAAATAATGTCCTTTTGCGTATGCCATTATGATGAATGATGCCATGTGATTTTAAATTTCAAAGATGAAAGTGAGATAAGCTTTCAACTGAATTATGCTCTGTGACAAAGCTTGGCAGATAATGTAACTAACTTCTAACAAGAGTTCTAGTAGAAACATTCTATAGTTGCTGTATGGTTTTTCAAAGAAGTCTCAGAAAAATGAATTCTGTAATTTTTCCATGAACTTTTTTCTCTTAAAAATCATACAAAACAATAAAAAAATTTATCTGAGGAAACGATTTTAAAAACGTTAATCCTACTAACAGAAAAGGTACCTACGAACAATAATTTTCAGAACTAGGGAAAGACTTCACACTTCTAAAAACCTGAAGTATCTTTTAGAAAATTTTTTTAAAATAACTTCTGAATGAAGGGACAAAAAGCTTCTTCGAGTATTCTTTGTATAAGTTAAAATTAACGAGGAAGTGTAAAGAAACTTTGTTATTCCCTCGTTAAATTCTGCTTCAGGAAAGATCTTTTAAACTAGAGGAAAACACTAACTCACGATATGCAGGAAAAAAGTTTACAATTTATCGCGAAGCAATCTAAAGTAGTAGAAGCAATTTAAACTAGTATAGGAGAAACTTCTACGCACTTTATGCTAAAAATATGCAAAAAATCATATAGTTCTTTTGTAAAAATGTTGCTATAAAATATTTAAAATATTTGAGGAAAGAAGTTTCTAGAAAAAGTAGAAATCTTTAATCATTTATTATTTTTTAAAAAACTTTCTTAGCTTCAATTAAATATGGATATGATAAGTTTATTATGGATTTCAAAACCGAAGTTCTTACGAAATTTGATGACTTTATTTTCTTAGTCTAAAACAAACTTTTTAGAAAAAGCTCCTATTTTGTTAAATCAGATCAGCTAGAAATATACGAACGTATTTATTAAAAGAAATTCAACTTTTCTTGTACTCAAATTTTGCCAGAAGGAAAATTCTAAATCAGCAAGTGTAAGCGTATCAGAAACTGCTATAAAGTAGAATCAAAGGTTGATGAAAAATATTTCTTCTTCAAACTTTGTTATTATCAAATCAATTTCGAAATAAAAATGTGAAAAAGGTAGGTGTAAATAGCGCAAAAGTAAGTGTAAAATGAATGTATATCACATCTTCCAAGCTAAATTTTATATACTTGTTGTTGAATGAATACGTTGAGAATTTTCCAAAAAATTATTTAACCAAATTATGAAGCATGAAGCAAAACGTATTGCATTCATATTTCTATCGTCATGCAAAATTATGGATTTCAGTGCCAATACCTTTCCTCTACTATTAATTCTATATATCTTACGCATTCAGTTAAAGATAACAGAATAGCCTCCCCATAAGAATAATTTCGAAAAAAATATTTTCATCTATCTAATATAAAATCATCTACATCAAAAGAATAATCTTATCAATCATCTCTGTGATAAAGCAGAAAAATTGGATGTTCTCTTACTGAAAATAGATTCGAAACGGGATAGGTCTGAATGTACAGAATATGTTTAACGATATAATAGATTGGAGTCCATTGTGACGTCGCAATCACATGATAAACCTGATTGTACATGATACGATATATCCTCTATGCAAAGAATACGGGGTGACCGAGAATTGTTAGACACATTTCAATATTAATAAAAAAACTAATAACGTTACAATCACGGATTTTCTGTTAAATGAGAGCGCATTTAAAAAAGTTTTTTAAAGATAGGTGGCGTACCATTAAGGCGTTCTAAATTTGCTACAGGCAGAGATTTCCATTCGCAATAGCTACCGAGCAGCAGATGCCGATTCGCGTTTTCTGTTTCCTTGAATATCTCGAAAACTTTTCAGTTTTCGAATTACATTTGATGTAACAAATTAAGGTATCTGCCTAGATTCGGAGCATTGTCAAGACATATTCCAAAAATAAATTTAAAAAACTAGTAATGTTGCCACCACGGTATTCCTTTTAAATTAGAGCGCATTTTAAAAAGTCTTTTAAAGATAGGTGGGGTACCATTACGACGTTCCGAATTTGCTACAGCCAGAGATTTCATTTCTCAAAGGCTACCGATCAGCAGAAGCCGATGAGCGTTTTCTGATTTCCTTGAATATCTCGAAAACTCATCAGTTTTCAAATTTTATTGATGTAAAAAAAGAGCGTAAAATTTCCTACAAATGAATGCTTTTATATTTCTTCTATCTTTAATAGTATCGCAGATAATGCCACTCAAAAATTGGAGATTATCAGAAATTTACGACCACCTAGACCACGTTAACGGCGCGTAACATACCTGAAAAACAATTTTTTATAATGCGCTCTCATTTTTAAAAAACGTAGTTGTAACATTATTAGTATTTTTTTATTAATTTTTGAAATGTGTCCAACAATTCTCGGACACCTGTATTTTTCTTGGCAAGAATGTCAAGTGTAACTGCGAGTGTCATCCAACACTTGATTACACGTTGCCTTGCACTTTACTATGAAGTCACGGGCTTTTCTCCTGCAAAATGAGCAACAGATTCCAAACTTAAATTGGCTCGGCGCATTTGATATTTACACATAAACATGAACTGACTCCGATATATATTTAATTCTTTTAATAAATAAAATTTTTCAATAAAGTTTCACCATACAAAAGCTTGAATTGTTTTCCTAAAATATATTTAATATTTTCCTCAATTTTCAGCCTACCAGTCTTCCTTTATTTTTGCTTTGGATTGCATCGCCATGGTAACAACATTAAGAGTCGCACAGTATCCGAAACGAGGAAGGAGGAATCTCTTTTCGTTCGCTTATGTTTTCAATTGAATTTCAGAAGAATATGTTCCCCTAAACATGCAGCTTAAAAACAATCAACTAGAAAAGGTAGAATACATTTGAAATTGCTTAATATATCTAAATATTCCATTCCCTAAAAATTCCTGTTTTCCCTCCTTCTGTTTTGTCTTTTCGAATATAGATGGCGCCATGGTTCTAGTGTTTCTTCAAAAAAATTTGCTGATTACTTATTTTAACAGAAAGTTAGCGTGGGATTGTGATAACGTGAGGACATTTTTTTTTCTGTGTTCTGGGCATGGAGTAAATTAATTTTTTATGATGACTGTTATTATTAAAAGCTATATGTCTAATATTTTTAAATCAATCTTATTAGAGCTTTTAAGTTATGTTTGGTTTTCATTTTTCTTTCAAAATAATGCTTTTTAGATGTACAGATGTCCTGTCTTTTGTTGGGAAATTTCGGGCTAAGAGAAGCCATATTTGGCGTAATGCCAGCTTCTTACAGAAAAATTTCCCAATTATTTCGAATCCACTTGGAATAAAGAACTTAGGCCTTTATAAAATGGACTAGAATGGATTTCTTGTTTGTTTAATTCGATTCCCTCTGAGATTATATTAGTTTTTTTTTGGCTTTCTTTGAATAATAGTCCCAAAACATGCTATATTGTACAGCATCAGGAAAATAAACATTGAATTCAGCACATAAAACCGTTGTTTGCGTTGAAAATTGCATAGCAAGTTGGGGATACTGCTAATTTTATCTAATAGTCTTCTGCTTATACCCAAGAATATTTTTCTAAATTATCTGAATCTTGCTTTTGTAGTTAATCTATATTGAGTTTCAATGAAATTCCATCTTCCTCCAAACCAATGTGTTCAAAAAGACAGAAACTCATAACTTTAGCAATATGTATTATGGAGAAAAATTGCTTTTTATTAACTTCACTGACCCACAAATATAGAAAAATGTGAAAACTGACAAAAAGAAAACGAATGTTTCGAATTCCCAGTTTGCTGCTGGCCTTCTGCGAGGGCAAATCATTTGTTAGAACCGACAAAGTTAACCTCAAATCCAATTTTTTATCTCCCAAACAGTTGTTTTTTCTTTGAATCTTGGCTTTTGAAAACAAAAATGTGTCACGAGAAACGTGTAATAAAAAGAAGAAAGAAATTTTGGATGGAAAATCATGATAGAAATTCCTTGTTCCGAAAGTAGGGAAACTGCGTTTTTGGTAGAAAAAAATTGTTTTTTGGAACACTTCACAATCTAAAAACAAACTTCTCTGGCAGCAAAACGGTAAGCATTTCTCGCACGTATGTTGCAAGATTGAAATGCGCATTATTTCCACAGAAATGGATTGTTTTTCTTTCAAACACGGAATTTTGAGCCATCTACTGTGTCGGCAAAATAAAATTCTGTTATTTGTTTGGAATTTGCTTTTTCGTTGGAAATTGAAAACTGAAAATATATCCGGGGTGATTGTGGTCCGGATACGAGAAGGATTTCAGATTCTTTTCGTTCTCAAATTCGGTACATCAGGATTTGTGATTTATGCAAACTCATTATTTTACATTATTTCACATAGATATTCTTTCTGAACTTTATCATTCAGAGGTTGATTACACGGATGTATATGTCACAGAATGTAGAACATCCTTAAACATTGATAACATAAATGTTGTACTGACTATGAATTGTTATTTGTTTTCATGAAAGATAAATTAAACTTTATGAGTTAAAAAGTTGATTTCGAAATGCTTTTAGCAAAGATTTTAAGTGAATAACTGGACAGTATACTGAATTCTGTAAGTCCTTGTCTTTCTGCCATCTTTTTTCAACAATTGTAAATACGCATTCTTTATGAATGAATGAAAGGTTAATTGAGAAGCCTCTATTTATATCTCAGTGTGTTACTGATCATTCTCAACCTCTAGTTGTTCACAAAAAATGTATGAATGGAGCTATTTGCGTCGCATAATACCATCACTCTAAAAAATAAGCATAAAATAACAGTAATTTTTTAAAATATTCAGAAACAAAAAAAGTAACTGCATATAATTATGCAATGAAACCATATATAAATTTTTACCAAATATTTTTTAATGTTTTTTATTTCGCTAATAAAATTATCCAGAAATATGTGCACGTGCATGTATTTATGTGCAATACATTAAGTTTTATATTATTTGTAATTAAGTCGGATACTTGCTCCACTGTTGTTTAAATGACAGTTATATTCTTATTTGAAATGAAGGAAATATAGTTTAAAAATATTATTTTTATAATTTAATTTTAAAATAATGAGTGTTGACTTTTTTCATTATTTAGCATGAAGCTGTTACTTTATGGATTAGTTAAGCTAGATTCATATGACTTTTTGAAAGTACATAAATGCTATTTTGGGACGTAACTTGCATTTCTGAACAGGGATTAAATGAACAGGACATCCTTATCTACATTTTGACACCATACCTGTGGAAGGATTCTTGTACCCGATGGAAGCAACGCACAATATTTATCTGTGTTATGTGCGCTTGTTTATTGTCGTTATAAAAGGAATACTTTTATCTCCGAAATCACAAAAATTTTCAAAATTTTGACCAAATTTTGAAATGAATTAAGACTGTTTTTAGGCATTAGAAAACGAAGAATTCATTACATAGACAAAGAACTTCCAGGTCATTTATCCTTCACACCACACTTCTCTATTTTATACCGTAATCCTGTTTAATGGTGAGAAAGGATATTTCTAACAGCCTATCATCAACGGAATGTCCTTCATCACATTTCAGGCTTCCTCATGGCCTCCTCTCAAACCCGGGAATTCATTTACACAACATACTCTTTCTTCCTCCGAGGAAGTGACCAGGATCACTTCTTTTGATGAAAACACTGATTGGATCGCCTTTGGGGGAGAAAATAATATCCTAAGTAGATGAAGATAAGAAAAAGGAAGCTTTGCAGGGACACCTAACGATCCTGCCTTGAGAACCCTGCACACACAGTAGCTATAATCTGTCGTTTAATGTTATATCGAGGTTGTGTGTCTCGCTCTACACTCGAGGAAATTGATGACTTTGGGACTTGCTGTTTGTTTAGGACTGTGTGAGTGGGTATCTTTCCTATATTTGGACAACTGCCTCTGTGCTAAAGAGGTTTCTAGTCTATGTTACCCTGTAATCTCGGACAAGTATGGAGTTATCCTCTTAAGTAGAAGTTTTATTTCTGTTAATTTATATAAAAACGTACATGAAATCTCTTTGGGGGCGGCCTTCGTAATTTTAAACAATGGTCAGATGACGAGGACGACACCTGATCCGAGAACCATTCTCTGAATTTCCACGCCATCCAGCTTAAATCCCATCGACGAACTTATCTTGTACCAGTCTGCGTACACGGTGGAACTTGGATAAAAAAAGGGCCCTGAATTCAAAACGCCCTCACGATGGCAATGCAGGCTTGAAAGATTGAAAGTAAATGGACAATTTAACAATTTTTAATATAATTCATCTTTTTTCCTTGTCACAAGTTATAGAATATCCTAACGGAAATTATTTTCGTTTCAGACGAGTGGCGTATAATTTAGCCGTATCGGCGCGTTGTAAAGTTTTCAGTTAAAAATCCATTCCAGATCCATTTTGTTGCAGAATTTCATTGGACAGCTTAACGAAACTTCTCACCATTCTATAAATCTCTTCTTCCTATACACAATTCTTCTCTCCCAACATCTGCTATTATGCTTATTTAAAATTCTAATCTAATATTTAAAGGGTTAGATGAAAATTTATTGTCTACACCAAAATGTATTTCTGATCATCCTCAACCTTCAATTGTTAGTAAAGAAAAATATAAGCGCGACCGTTGTCACAACTTAGGAACTTCCAGGAAAAACTTTCTAAAAGTGACAGCTATTTTTTTTTTAAAAGTTTGGAAAACCAGAAATTATGCAACTTTGTGAAATTATGTAGTGAAACATAAATAAATTTTCAATATTTTTCAATGGCATTGTTTCTTACACTAATGATATACTTACTCATACATATACTTTGAATGCATAGTTCGTATCAAACATAGTTTGAAAATCTATGTTTATTCATATGTATACTATACCTATCATATAAATATCTCCTAGTTTTACCCTTCCGCAACTTTCCCGATTTTTTAGAACGGGGCGCATTCTTTTTGTTACTGTAAATATGTGTATATTTCACTACTAATAAATAGTTACCACACCCATCTGTTTAAGGTTCACAGCTCATCATTTATATAGCTATATTTTGTTGGATTTTTTAATTGTTCTGCAAGTGAAATGAACATTGGTTCTGTTTGATTGACTGTTATTCAAAAAAGATTGTTCGGAACGAAAAAAATCTTTTCTAAATTTGAAATATGTGTGAAAGTAAAAAGTTACGGTTTAATCAAACTTCAAATTGAAGAAAAGAGCTGCAATGTCTTTTTAAATATATACCCCGGGCTTGAATAGAAAATGCAGACACTGAGACTTTACATTAAATTCGACAGAAACACATTCTCTGCCATATTGCCTGCTTCCATCAACTTCTTCTTCTCAACCTTTCACTACTTCCAAAAACTTTTGATAAAATATTTCTTAAGCTTTCACAAAGTCTTTCCATTACAAATATGGAAATATAATACATTTTTGTTTCGTTCTCTTAAAACTTTCTGACACCTGTCACTTAAATACTGAGACAAAGTCGTTTTCCTGAAACTTCATTTCGGGAAACGCTGCAGGAAATACAATAAAAGACTTTTTCCGCGTTATATTCTGATACTTTTTCTGATTTAAATTTCTTTTGCATCCAGTAGCGTCTTTGTACTTCTATAGAAGACTCAATAGAAAGATATGCTTCGGATATAAATTCTAAAAAAATCCCAAATATGAGATGCTCTTCTGTATTTAGATCTTCCTCTCAAGAATTCTAGAATCTGAGTATTCAACAGTGAAACGGAAATATAAAACAAAATATTTCTCACGCCGAAATTTATTGGTTGGGGGTTTCTTTTCATGTTTTTAGGTAAGTTTGCAGCAGGAAACATAGATTTTCTTTTGATATAAAATAAAAAAATACCCAAGAGAGAAAAGGAAATCACATTCGGTTTTATTCTCTTGCACAAAAGTAAGATTTTTAAAAACTTTTGAACTCAAAATACTTCGCAAAGTACATTTCACGATCGTGCCAACTAGGAATTCATTTACTTGATTATAAATCAAATAATCAAGAAATTTTCAAAAATTAATATAAATAATTTTCTCTTGAATCATTTATATTAATCTCTAATTTCTCTCTCTCTAATTTTCACTCTCTTCTTTTTTTCTACTGGAAACGTGCTTAAAAGCATGAAAAATAAAAGAATAAACTTCAAGCAATACATTACAACCATACATTATACTAATTAGTCGGAAACCTCTAGCAAATTTCGTAACCTAAAAATAATGAAAAATGCTCTATAATAAATATTTACAATATATTCTGATCAACAGTATACTGTCGATATTTTGTAATATTTTACATGTTGCATTTTGTTTGTAGAGGAATTCAGAAGAAAATTAAATGTTTTACCTTAGGTTGTCAAATTCCTGACGTCTCCGATATTGGTTTTTTTTAGAATCACAAATTAGCAGGTTTTTCTGTGTCATATTCAATACACAACTGTTCTCGGTTAAATTTCTGTGATATTTGTAAATGATAATTAAAAAATTACGAATTGTCCATTCTAGTAACTCTTTTAAAAAGAAATTAATGAAGTCAGAAATATCGCTTGGCACCATCGTATTTGAAAAAGTAATAGAAATAGAATGGAAACGACACTTTAATTTTTCTTTTTTGTGAACGTTTTCTAGCAACGACGAAACAAATGGTTTTGAGAATCTGATGTTATTTAAGTGGTGTAAATTGATTAAAAATATTTCGTGTTTGAAAAATGTCTGTTTTTAAGTGCAAGTCGAGAATAAATATGTTGTTTAGAAGGAAGATGTCATCGTACATATCTAATGTTAGAAATATAGGACAGTACTAATAATTTTTCCCAACGCTTTTCTTAAGCTTTATTTAAGATGAACTTTTTGTATTAGACAAAACTCAAATAGAGTAAAATCGTAAGATTAGTTGCTATGACTCTTGAAAATTATGCTCTTTTGTTTAACAAAATCATTCTTTATTTTAACAATACGCTTCCATAAAGAAACCATTTTCATTGTTCCTAAAATCGTTCTTCCGAGTTCCTTTGTGCTGAACGCTTAAATAACTAGCATACTCTTTCAGTCTTGATTCCAAACGAAGGCAATTACTCATTTACTGAAAATGAAGAAAAGAATCTCAGAATTCCGCCAATTAGCAAAGCTTGTCTTCTTCGAAGAATCCATGAGAGATCAGACGATAAAAATAATAAAAAAAGAGGAAAAACAACTGATTCGAAAAAAGATTTTTATTTCCAAGCATCTCTTCTTAAATGCAACCGTAACTTTCTTCTGTTGAATGAGAAGCAGTTAACCGATAAATTTTACAAGAATAGGAGGAAGAAGAAAGAGGCGATGGAAGAATAAAAAAACAATTGGAATTCTTTGTTGCTTGGAAGTTAGCCCAGATTGAAACAATCTGTAATTGCAAATGCAGATGCAGTTCTGAATGGCAAATATATCTTGTGGAACTTTCTTAGGGATAGATTTTTCCCTTGTGAATAAGATCATGGCGAAGAACGTAAATTAGACTTTCTTTTAGAGAAATTGAGTAGAATGCAAATGGCGGGAAACTTAGCTCAATTTGAGACAGTCGATTCGTTAGAGAATGTCAAAATAGTTTTCAGCTTAAGTGTGAAATCTTTCTTTTAAATTGAATGTGAAATCTTTTTCAGCTGTGTAATGCAAGAGAAAATAACCTGCTCTATTTAAAATTTCAATTTCAGAATTTATCCATTTTCAATTGAGTCAATTAATGTGGCGGTACTTGTAAAGAACTAATCACAACTAATTGCTTCACTGTATTATACCCTGCGATCTTTTTTTGTTATCTTACATCTTATGCTGTGCAATGATTCTATACTAACATTCTGAGCAATTTGTTCAGGAGAAACATGTGCATTGTTTATCGTTTGGTAGTTATTATGTAAAAGATGAATACAGCTGTATGAAAAAGTTTTTCAAGTTTCTGCTTAAAAATTTGGAATTATTTTGTACTGTAAAAATATGAAGGGAAGTCTTTATGCCCACATCATATTATATACTGTTTTATAAAGTACCGAGACTTTTTCATCACACTGTTTGATGTACATGTTTATTAACTAAATTATAAAAAAATAACAAGTAATATAGCAAATCATTTAAGTGAAATGAGACAAATATAATATCCACTCAAAAAACATGCATACAAGTTTGATTAAACTTTGTGTAATAATGCTAACGATAACGAACACTTCAAATGTGAATAGAATAGGATATTAAATAAATATGACTAAGTTTAAAAGTTTTTTTTTACAATCATACCCCAGTTTAATGAACCCCGGGTATAACGATTCCTCCGTTATAACGAACTTTTCAAACGGACCCAACTGAACCCCTATGCCACTAATGCATTTTCAGATCCTTGTAACGATCTTCAAAAACTATCAATTCAGATATAGTGAACCAAAATTTGCACTTTTCAAGATTGGTTTGAGCTCTTTAATGAAAAATCACTACTTATGTTCATATTTTAGAGAACTAAATGTAAGTATAATTAATTACAATGTTTCATTTTATTCTAATTTAATGTAACTCATTGCTTATTGAAATTTAGTGAAATTCATTTGTTCAACGCAGAAACGCATTTAAGGACTATAGGAAATCTTGTGTAGCAAATATTTCGAAAATCGGATATAGGGAACCTTTGGTTATAACGAACTTCTGGATCGGTCCGTTGAGAGTTCGTTATAACGGGATTTGATTGTAGTTGAAAAAGAACCAAAAAATACTTAATTAAATATATGAAGTAAGTGACAGAGTTATATTATCAAATAAAATGAAAGCGAAACTAAACAATCATTCTAAACAAGAAATTATTTTTAACGTTATTATAAGTAAAAATAGCACTGCACAATGGGCAGCAGATTTAAAAATTAAATTTATGCTCGTCACTTAATTTTTATCATGAGAACGTGACTGGATTCAATTAAAATAATTATGATTTCTTACATCACATTCACCATATTTCTTAGTTATAAAAATATGTTGAAAATTTTCAGCAAATTTCCCAAGAATTGAATAAACAAATGGGATTGTTCTCTTCTCTGCTGTATTGTATACTTGTTTCGGATAATTTCTCTTTGACAAAGTAGGTCTAAAATTTGATACACACTGTTTCGAATTTGTAATACCATTTCCCTGTTTGTATGGTAGGAGAGAGAGATTCACAGAAATTCTTGCTGGATACGAAGCCAATGTTCCCTTAACTTGACGACATAAATGAAGTCTCTAGAAAATGCAAGAATTATGGCCGTCTCTCTCTTAGGAACCTAGATCTGGAGATTATTCAGGAGAATTCCATGTGACTTCAAGCCTTGTCGGAAAGATATATATATCCGAGGTGCTCAAACGAATTAATCTCTTTGGAAATATTTTCGCAGTGCGAGCTGGTAAGTTGAACGATATTGATAGTGATTTTAGTTTTAATTATTAGAGATTTGCTGTCTACTTGCGTTATTAATTTCTACAAGTGTTGTTCTTTGTGTACATCTTGTTTTCTGGAATATTCGTGGAATAAAGCGTCGTTTTCCATTATCCGGGACGTTGTACTACATTCACCGCACACCAACCGGACGATTTTCATAAAAATATCTGCTATTTTGGTATTCATCGAATACCAAATTTCTTTTATTTAGTTGTTGCAATTCTAAGTTATCGCGTCCTCAGACACACGAACAAACAGACCGACAAACCAGCAACCCTTTTACGTATAAGGTTCAAAATTTAAAACAGATCTACAATTCTGTTTACAAAACCATATGGCAAATTCCATCCGTCTAAATCATCCAGCAGAATTCAACGCTTACTGTCATCTTGAATTACCGTGTACGCAAGTGCATGGACGGAGAGATAGACGGATTTCTCTTTGATGGATTTAATCCACAATTTTACAGGAATCTGCAATTTTGGTGTAAGACCACATACCAAACTTCATTCGTTTAGTTTTCTTCTCTGAGTAATTGTGGTCGCAGACAGACAAACATTATTCCAAAAATGGTTTTTTCAATTCCATGGATGTCTGAAACGTGTAGATTCATCAAAATATCGAGGCCGAATTTTTTTGAGGATTTAATTTTCATATTCAAGAATTTAAAAACACTTAAAATTTTATATACTTACAATTATACGCGGGTAAGTCATTAAGTAAGTCATAAAAGATAAGAAAAAAATAATTTAACATGATAATCACTTAGAAACAATTTTATTTTTTAACATAAACTCCACCAATGTTGATGCACCTATCCGCTCGTTTTGTCAGCGCCCCAATTCCGGCTGCATAAAATTGTTCGGGTTGCTGTCTCATCCACAGTAGGACTTCGTGTTGAACGTCGTCATCATCTGCAAAGTGTTTGCCTCCAAGATTTTGTTTTAGTGGACCATACAGATGAAAATCGCTTGGGGCTAAGTCTGGTTGCTGTAGCACTAACCAACCAGACTTATCCCCAAGCGAATTTCATCACAAAATGTTTGCGGTTAAGTAATTCTAAAAAAATGGCGAAATTAATGGAGGATTTGGATTATTTGTAAAGTGACTACTATATGTTAAATTATATGACACATCTGTTTTGATGAATGCGGAGAAGCTTTTCAATATAGTTTTTTCGCCACATAATAAAAATCATTATGAAATTTCTTTCATCACACACACTCATATTTTATTGCTTAGTTACAAATCTTTACATTATGAATTTTTGTGTACAATTGTAGAAAGCGACTTTTACTATGTAAAGCTTTAATTTGTAAAAAAGAATGATTTACGAATTAAATTTATTTGTAAAGTCCTTAATGATTTTAAATACTTAAGAAGGAACTCATGTTTATATATAAAGTCAGAAATTTTTTCTGTGATTTATTTTTTGTTGCAATCGATCTAGAAACCAATAAGTAATGTTTGAATAAAGTTACGAATCCTTCCAACAAAGCAATTTTTTCGAAGCAATACTTCATTTTGTAGCAAACATGAATGATGCAAATTTTAAACCAAACCACCGGTTAAATCGTTATGTTAGTATGAGCATTAGCTTATACATTTAGTATCTTTTGATTTTTAAAAATTAGAAAGGTAGAAGATAACCTAATAAAAGTTTACCTAAATTGTAATTTCCAAATAGATCGAAATTTCTTCAAAATACACCATAAAATTTCTAGCACACATAAAATTCCTTACCAATTTTATTAGCTTGTACTTTGAAAAATATTGGTTCACTTTATTTTTTTCTCTTTCTTCCAAAAGATCTCCAAGCTCGGAGTTCTTAAACTGGTTTGTGAGTAGCTTTCACCAAAACTCTCAGGAAAATATATTTTATTACTTCTAATTGTCTGGAGAATCTAAACCTCTTGAGAAAAGACCAATTTCTAGGAATCTTTCCCAGCGAATTGTTTCCTACGGGTCCACTGTTCAGTGTGACAAAAAGTGAAAATGAGAATTATCTGTGATTTTCATCATTTCTCTCTTATTCAGATGAATAGGTTGTTATGCACAGGAAGCGAGTTTGCCAATATCACTTGTTAGTCTCGTAAAGTAGAGACAGGCAGCTTGAGTAATACTAATTATGAAGAGCTGCTGGATAAGCTAAAAGCGTCCTGGCTTATTGCATGCAGTGGAATTTCTATGAGATGGAGCATTTTTAGAAATGACGAATCGTTTGATTTAAAATAGACATTTATTAGACGACCACATTTAAGAACATATTTACATATCACATCTTATAGTAAAGCAGCAGCTTACAGCTGAAGACTCTCCTTCTCCCTTCTCTTCCGAAATGACATAGTAGAGACAAGTATATATACTCTAATAATCATCTACATATCAGCTGCGGGAATCGGATAGACAACGTCATACGATTCCGATTAAATAGCTGCTAAAAATGGATGTCAAGTGAAGTGATTAATTTAAAGAAAGAATGCTTCAAATCTTAGAATAAAGGTACGAGAGACAATTTAGAAAAGATGCAAGCTTCTTAGCTTAAAATGCAGAATTTCCCAACATAGGTTAGTGTCTCTATTGTCATGTAGAAATAACTAATAGAGATATTTTCTCTGAAATAGTTTTATTTCATAAAGAGACGAAATTGATCAAAAGGTACGGAAAAAAGAATAATAAACGGATAGACATGAGATCCAACAATACCCAGCTCAGTTTAAAAATCGAGAGCAGTACTGAACCAAGTCTTTGAACACTGCCTGTTTGAGAAGCGACGGAAAATTATCAGCTCAGTAGATTCCAATCTGCTCGAATAAAATATTTCTAAACTATTACTATTTAGTATTTAAAAAGTCGTAATGAGCTAAAGGCCTCTTATATCTGCGCACTCTATCATAAAAAAGCAGCATAACACCATTATGATGGCTTATCAGAACGGAATGAAAATTCTCTCCAACAGAACATGGGACTAAAGGTCAAATAAAAATTTCCCATATAAATTACCAATTATCTCACAATCTGAGAAAATCGCGTACTCTCAAGTATCCCTAGTTTCCTCATCATGATAAGCAGCTCATAATTAAAGTAAAACAGTTTTCAACTATCTAAATGAAACTTTTTAAAAGCGAATAAATGGTTTCAAAAATTTAAATAAAACACGAATTTATGCTAAATGGCAATAGATAGTTATATCCAACAATAAAATTTTGCAATATTATAAAACCAATTTTGCGAGTAAAATTAATTTGTGTTAAATTATTTAGTCTAAGCATATTTCTTTAACATTTTACCACTCGAATGATTCATTTTTCGAAAGTTTATCGGATAGAAAGTTCTTCGGAAGTAAAATGAAACTTCCCTCTTTCTACAATTGTTTTCGTTTAATATCTTAATTTGCGAGTTTTCGCAATCTCGGTTTAATTTAAACCACAGCAAATATTTTTAATTCCAGTATTGTCCTAAACAAACAACAAACCATTCAATATACACATCACGAACAAACAAACATGTGTCCATAAAACTGGCCACATTTACATTTAACCATCATTTTCAATAAGGAAGCTAAACAAAGGTAATTTTTTATTAGCTTAATCTTTGAATATTTCAGTTTTAGATACCAGTAGGAAAAAATTTTCAAATCTAAATGATCTTCTTTAAAATTCTATTTAGCTACACATATTGTTTTCAAAGCTCGTTGTGCACTATCTCGCTTTTCTTGTCATTACTATTATCACCGTTTTATGTTCTTCAAACCCATTTATGGATTTAAGTATGGTCATTTAGGCGTTATTAGATTGGCTACAACATAGTTACACTGCACGCCCCATTAACTTTCGAAGGCAATTCTCCTTCGCATACTCAACTTCTGCTATCCACGCTGCACTATTTTTAATGGTTTTCGGCTGTAGCGAAACTTTAAAGTAAGAATATCTTGGATATAAGATGTATCAGACTTTAAGACACGACGAGTATGGTTGATTCTTCACGCTTATTAATTAAGGAAGCATTCGGCTCATTAAAGAAGGATTAGAGTGACTCAGAATTTCGTCGCTTGTGTCATTTTGCAGATTATGGACTTCTCTACTACTACTACGCCAAGTTATATCTCCGTTCCTAGAGTTCCTAGAGCGTAGATCGCTCCTGATAAGTTTGAGATGGATGCGAGTGAAATTGGGAAAGTTTGGGGTGATTCACTTTTTTTATTTAACATCTATGAAAGAAAATAGGGAGATGAAGTATTTAAAAATTTATCTGAAATAAAATTTAAAGTTGTGAATTTAGTTTTTACAGCATACGAATGGAAATGAGCGAATTTAAAGTTATCAGTTGGGATCTTACATACAAAGCATTAAGCAACTAAATGTAGCAAAATATCAAAAAAAGAACCCAAATATACATATAAATACACAAAAACAAGACAAATATGTATTCTAGAATAACTTTACACGTAAAAAGGGTAGAAGAAGTTTCAGATTTAAAAGAAACAAGAAAGAAAACAAACAAGAAAGGGGGTGCATTTTATAACAACGGATTCGGAAACACTCCGCGCTTTTGCGCATGCGCCGGGCGGAGTTATTTTCATCAAAATAGGGGGGAAGTGAAGAATGGAAGGGTGATGTTTACATTTTACTGAGCGTGATCTGACAAAGAATTCCGAAAATGCTCTTATATGACTCATTGCCTGACACCCCTTTCCGGTGTAAAATCGTCCAAAAGTGGCAGTCTCGGAATCCGTTTCTGAACTATACTCTCATGAAAAACGTAAATGCGTCTGCTGACGCGTAACTTAACCACTTAAACATACACTCTTCTGCATGCAAGCTAATAGGGCTGAAAGAGTATCAGTTCTTATGTTAATTAAGACACTTAAAAATCATTATACACTTATAATCTTTCATTTAATTAATATTTCTGAGACATAATGATGGATAGCACTCAAAGAAAGAACAAAAGTCTTTCTGAGGAGCAAGACGATAATAATTTATTGAAAATATCAACAAAGCAAAATTTTCTTAGGAAATGGATATAAGCCTTTCCCTGTTTCTTCCCCCGAATTCAGATTTAAAAAATAAACAACACTTTTTTAAAAACACACTTTATTAGTGTACAAAAATAGCATTTTTTAAAAAAATTTAATTATTTTCTTACTTTCAGTTTCTTCTTTATAAATTATTATTATAAATATCACAGTATCTTGTAATCAATTGCTCTCTTATTCACTGCCAAATGAAGTCACTCGTATGGAATCAGAATTTAATTAAATTAATCGATTAACTAATAATTCAGTTCTGAAAAATCAAAAACTGGTGTTGTCATCCATAAAAAAAATGTACAAATTTTTTAATTGTAGCACATCAGGAAGTGAATGGAAAATCTATTACAAAGTTCCATCTTTACAAACATGAAACAAATCAAGCTAAATAAAAGTGTGTAAAAAACATTTTGACAATTAATCCTTCGGCAATCTAAAGTTCAAATTTTGTTTTCCCTAAATGTGCAACTATATGTGTTCCATTTAAGCCGTTAATCAATTATTTTTGAGTTTTAAAGGTATTTTCAAAATTTGATAATATATCTCTAAAGTGCACTAACCGTTACCGTCAAACAAGAAAATAAAGCCGTTTAGTTTCTTTTATCTATCTCCGTGACGAAACTATCCGCAGAGAAAAGTGAAAAATGATCGATGCGAACCATGCATAGAGAAAGAAAGTAATCTCAAAAACTCTCATAAAAGTTGCAGAGTTGTATCTTCTGTTGCGTGTAACTTATAGGGTTTAGAGCAATAAAAATGAGCAATAAACCATCCTTTCTACTTACTGCTGGAAAGAAAAAACTGGGTCATAAAATCATAATTTCTTCTTACCGATATTGCCGCTCTTGTCCATAACACTACGTTTTTATTTCGAACCAAATCCTTACAATAAAACTCACCCTCCGACGCTTTGGGTACCTCAGATGAAATAAAACATTTATTGGTTCTGGAGATGATGTTCAGGTATGTGATGGGTTTTCGACATGCAAGAGACCACAAAACTTTTAGACTTCGGTAGTTCAGAATCTATCAGTCTTTCTGAAAAAGTAGACAAATAAATAAATATGAGCATCTCAATGCAGGGCTTCTTCTGTGGATCGCGATCCCAATACGATTCTAAGCTAAAAATGTAACCGGGTCTTATTCTGTAAGGTTATTCCGTCAGTTGTTGGAAAAATCTGTTAAGAAAATAAACTTGTGTTAAAAGTATTTTGTTAAATTTCACAACTGAAATTGAATTTCCTTTCAGTTATTTTTAACTAATTATTTTTAAAATTATTTCCTAACTTCGTGGTCATAGCAAATTTTTTTTTCTAATGCAAATGGAGTATCGAAATTTTTTCCTACTTAAAAAGGTGTCGCGAAAGTAAAATGTTTAAGAAATACCACTTTATTTTTTAAAGTGTAATTATTTTCATGTGAATAAATCGAAATCAGAATATTTAATTTCTTGTAATATTATTCAAATAATATATCCTACATTTTTACTAAAAAAGATCTGAAAAAGATTATTTAGCTTTAAAAAATATAACTTTAATTCAGATAAATAAATAAAGACAACATATTTTTGCACAGATGTCAGTTGGATATTTTTCAAAACAGTTCCATTTTATAATGAAAACTGCAAATAATAGCAAAATTTCTTAAATGAGATAACCACCAGTCGAATTATTCGATCATTTTGCACTGAAAATAATTTCTTAGTTAATTTTTTAAATTTTAGTTCATTGAGACTCTATGACCGTGAATGTTACTTAACTCTTTAAACCCGAGGGGTCTTTCTTCTTCTATTTCCTTTAAAACCGGGAACTGTTGGGAGGAAGCGACATGAATTGGACTCTCCCAACCTGGGTGGTCATTTACCACTTCCTGCTATAACCTTCCCTTAAGGCGCATGGAAATGGGCTGCGGTTTGCGAGGATAATTGGACCCCCTTACTGCGCTTATCTCCTAAGCGATCTCCGAATCTCACCTCCCCTCAAAAGAAGCCAACCGCCTCAGACCGGCGTTCTTTGTTGTTAAAGGGAAATTTTTAGACCTCCCCGGACTCCATCTATGAAGAAAAAATCGAACCAGTTACCAGAAGAAAAAACTTCTTTTAAACTGTTACAATTAATAAAATTTAACCGAAGTTATTAAACATTAATTAAGATTAATTAAAAGCTTTTAAAACTTTTTGAAAAAAACTATTAACATTAAAGAAATAATTAAGGTATTCGTTATTTTTGAAAATATTCTTTAAATTATCTAAAGCTTTAACAAAAGTTGATTGATTATTACAAATGTTTTTTATTCCAAAAAATGGAATTTTTTATAATTTTATAGTGAAGATTTGTTTGAAAATCACGAAGTGTTATACCCTTAAAATTAAATTCTTTTCTTTTATCGTAAATGCCAATAGAGACTCCTGAATTTAAAATTTCAATTTCCTGATCCAAGAAATTGCATTTGTTTATTTCATTATTTTGTTTAATTTATATTCTTCTGGATAGCAGTTATAAAAGGAGTTAAAATTGTTAAAATTAAACACTAAAGGGTCATCAATGTAACGATACCCAAAAATAAGTTATTTTTAATAAGTTCTCTCTCAAATGAGTGAAGAAAAATATTAGCCAATGCAATAGAAAAATAAAAACCCATAGGTATTCCTAAAACCTGCTAAAGGGAAAATTAATTCCACTAAAGAGATAATTTACACAAATATTATCTCTACAAATTTCTAACCATTTATTATAAGTGCTATCCAGAAGAAATAAAATTAAACAAAACTAATAATAGGTTATTAATAATATAGGTTAATATCTTCTGCCGCTTCAATGGCGCAGAATTTTGGAAATTAAAGACTACTTTTTGAATAAATACACTCTTTAACTATATCATTATAATGCGAATAGAAACTTGATTGAACCTTTGAAACATACAAAATTACAAAAGCTCTATTTTTTGTATTCTTTTTTGGACTCAAATTATGACATTTGTTTTCTGGATTCTAGTGTAGCTCTGATTATTCCAATCCCTGTTCTGCGGTCCAACTTCTTTTTCTGGAGGAGTCAGTGACGAGTTTCATAATTCTCTCAACTGCTTGCGAGTGTGAAGGAAATTTAATAAAGTCCCAGCCGTCCATTGGCACATCGTCATGTATCATCTTCAGAAGTTCAGGAGAACTGATCTGTCTGAGAACTGGAGGCGGTGTGACATAAAAAGTTTGCCAGTCAAAGAGATCTACGTAGTCTGTAGCTCGAAAGTTAACAGCAGATTGCTCCAAAATATTGAGTAAAAAAGTTTCCAATATATCGCGAAGCAACCTAAAGTAGAAGAAGTAATTTAAACTAGTATAGGAGAAACTTCTACTCATTTTATTCTAAAAGTATGCAAAAAATCATATACTTCTTTTGTAAAAATGTTGATATAAAATATTTAAAATATTTGCGAAAAGAAGTTTCTAGAAAAAGCAGCAAATCTTTTATCATTTATTATTTTTTAAAAACTTTCTTAGCTTCGATAAAATATGGAAATATAAGTTAATTATGGATATCAATAGCAAAGTTTTTACATTTTATAAGTTCACTTTCTGAGACTAAAACTTTCTTCTATTTAGAAAAAGATACTATTCTGTTCAATCAGATGAGCTTCAAATATATGAACGTATTTATTAAAAGAAATTCAACTTTTCTTGTACTGAAATTTTGCTAGAAGAAGAATCCTAAATCAGCAAATGTAAGCGCATCAGAAACTGATATAAAGAAGAATCAAAGGTTGTTGAAAAATA
>BGPR01008273.1:0-55286 GCA_013235015.1 Araneus ventricosus
TTTTCTTATTAATTTAAAAAGAAAATACTAATTCAGTGAAAAAATGAAATTATTTCCTTCATTTTGACTTCAGAATATGATAATTAAATTTGTTTCGTTAATAAAAAAACAGAATTATATTACATATGATTAACTAAATAAAAGTTTATTTTTTTATTAAGATCTCTGCTTTATTTCATGCGGGTATAAGGCTTGTAATAAAGGTAAATTTTGTCTTGTAATAAAGGCTAATAAATAACGATTTACTAAATAGAATACTGATGATAATATTTAAAAGAATGCAGATACTTATCACATTCAAGATATGAATTCCCATGGGTATCTCTGTGTCTTGGTAATAAAGTCGTGGCGTTAGATCATGAAGGTTCGACGTTCGAGGCCTTCCTTCACTAAAATATTCACCGTGTGTGTGGTTAACTGCATATTAATTCTTCTCTCGAGAGTCAAAAGTTCTCTTTCTGGCCTTAATGGAGATTCAGATAGGGGTTTGCAAAGGCTCCCGACTTAAAATCCCACGATTTTTTCACCATCTTAATGATTTTCAATAGCTTTTTCGAATAAACCCACGATCACCTCCACTTCAAACCTCTTCCACTATCTGCAAGCCGACATGGGGAATTTTTTGCGCCCTCTTCGCCGAAGTGACAGCGCAACTGAACTATTCTCCGCTTCCACACAGAAAATTTCCACTTTCTGGAGAACAGAACAATCAACAGAACAGACACACATGTTCTTTAACACTCGCATTTTAGTTTGTTTTTGTGGACTTCTTTATTTGATTGGGTTTTTTTCCTCTTTTGCTTGTTGATATTGCACACTTCATACTCATATTTCTTTCCTGTTTACAGTTTTTGTTTGTATATGATTTTATATGATACTCTCTTTTTGTTTCTTGTATATTATCCCAGATTTTTAGATTTGTATTTTTGTAACCTTTTTCATCTCTCTGCCTTCGCCTTTATTTGCTAGACAGTTAAGGAGCGTCTTCCGATGTCTCTTCCGCTTCATGTCCGCCACACTGTTTAAATAACCAAAAGATTATATTCGCAGGGGCATGAAGTGGTGTTCTGTTCTGGCTCAGGTGTCACCCTTGGCATCTGACCATGACTCAAATTATTTGGCCCGTCCACAAAATAGCCTGGTGTTGTTTAAAGACCCTCCTTAATGCAGCTAAATCATACTAAGGAGCTACTGTAATGGCTTGGCCGAGTTGCGTCAAGGCCATCTTCACTGCGTAAAAAAGTGCGCACTATTTAAGAAAACGCAACTAACATTTTTCTGCAGAAGCAAGAAGAATGCAAAAAATTCCTTCGAATGGCATTCTATTAGTAACTTAGCGGGTTTATGTCACGTCTCGTACATAACGCGTTCACTGCAAAAGTACTCGTTGATAACGCGTATCACTGCAAAAGTATTTCCAATTTCCAGTGTTCTTCCTCACCACCAGTTTTGGAAGATATCATTGATTCTTCTGTTCCTATTCTACGAATCGATTATCACCGTTGATAATCACGACAGGAAATGCGCAATGATTTGAAACCGTCATAGTTCCACAGTGATCTCGGCAGAAAGCCTTCGCGAACACCAAGAATAAATTAAATAAATCTCAACAGAGGCCGACCTTCTGAATATTCATTTCACGGGATGTAAACTCTCCATTAACGAGAACATGATGAAGGACATTATAGAGAAGGAATCGAAATGAGGAGAAGGCTAAAATATTCTCATTGATTTCGTGACACCTGGATGCGTTGAATAATTGCACTACTCCGCGCTGAGGGAATGCCACACAGACAGGCAAATGTTGTGCTAGTTATTTGAGCGTTAATAAACCCAATGGCAGAGCGAAAGCTAAAGTCTAATACTGAGCTTCAGAGAAACCAGAAAAATTAATGACAGATTCAAATGATATGCCATCGAAAAAGGCAATAGCAAAAGTGAATTTGTTAGATATATATTAACGGCCCCTTTAAAAGCAACATGAGAGCTATTTTGTGAAAGATCTCATTATTTTGAACCTCAGTCAGAAAGTCACTTCCTTCTACAAACTTCCTCACCGCAACAGAAAGAAAACGTTTTACTCACGACAGCACATTTAACGTGCTCCATGTTGTGGATCTTCAGTGGAATCGGGTTCCGATCTTCAGTCGAACACTGAGCTTCAGAGAAACTAGAAAGTTTAAAGCCAGATTCAAATATATGCCACCAAAACATACTTACAGCAAAAGTGAATGAGTTAGATATGCATTAACGTCCCCTATAAAAGCAAGCCGAGAGCTATTTTGGGACGGATCTCGTTATTTTGAACCACAGTCAGAAAGTCACTTCCCTCTACAAACTTCCTCACCACACCAGCGAGAAAGCATTTCACTCACGACATCACATTTAACGTTCTCCAGGTTTTGGATCTTAAGTGGAATCGGGTTCCGGACTTGGAACTCTCCCGCCCAAAACAAAATTAAAATCATTTCAATATCTTCTCTATACTTGGCTCACAAGGGAATAAGCAAAATCAGTATATATTTCACTAGCTCTGGGGAGGATATCCGATAAGGCGGATAATAGAAATCCCTTAATATATAAAGCAATGTGATTTCGCTGTTGCATTGTGACGAAAATGAAAATAAAATTCAACGAGAGGCTGTCTCTGCGAAACGGTCCATAAACTATAAGCACAATGTGAGTTTTGTGCTTTTACTTAAAAAAATTTAAATACATTTTCACTTAATATTTCTCCAAAAATAATATTACCCTCTCTAAAACAATTCGAAAACATATTTGCGATTCTATAGGTACAATAATTATATGTTTATATAATATTCCAATATAATTATGACAATATTTTTAGTAGGAGGGGTTGGTGTATGATAGAATTTGGAGTACGTTCAGGTCGTTTATTCCACCCTCTGCTACAAATTTTCATCCATTTTAACTAGTTTATTGCTTTAATCTGTTCAGGAATCATAATAGAGAGAATTGGAGAAAAAGTGGCAGGTAAAACAAAAAAATGTATTCGGGATATATTGAATAAACAAGCGTCACCCAAGAAAGGACTCCAATTTTTCGTCGATCGTGAATTGGTCACGAGTTATATAAAATTTTTGCGGTTTTCATTGAAAGAGTCGAAAAATCTTCTCACTGTTGCTAACTTATCAGGTTTTCTCTGTGTGTTCCTCTTCAGGAGGCAAAATAAATTTCCTTGGCGTACTTGGAGGGTTGGCGTACTGAGTTCGCCGACGTGACGTGAGCGCAAAAAAATCCTTAGAATGGAAGATGGAAGTCAGCTGAAAGAATCGGTTAGACTTATTGCACTCGGGGGATGTTCCTCTTAGGTTAGAAGGGGGAAAGAACAGTCAAAAATTCACAGCAAGAAAAAAACTCATTGGCGTACTCCGTACTTCAGCTCCTTTCACTAAGGGTAAAATATTTTTTTTAAATTTGAATCAGAATTAATTCACTCATATTTTGGCTTTGAAATTCCTATGAATAAATCCGTAACACAATATTTTATCATCATATTATTGTTTTAATCTTATAAAAGCTTCTGAAATAGAATATGTTTTAAAGATGAACTTCAGAATACAGATATATCAAAAGGCATATAGCTGAAGCGTTTAATCAACTTTCGAAAGCACTATATAATTCCTAGGTGATATAAACATATAAAATCACATATAAGGACAAAAGATGAGGCTCAATGATTTTTCAAATAATGAAAGAAAAGGACTAAATAATTTTTCAAATAATAAAAGAAAAAACTCAATACTTTTTTAAATAATAAAAGAAAAGTCTATAATTTTTCAAATAAAAATGTTTTCTAATTTTCGCGACAAATATCATGCTTCCGTTATAAATTCTAACCACATTTCATTAATGGTACGATTACAAACGTTACTCGAAAAACGAGATGGAAGTTAATCGAAATTTAATCAGACGTTTTTCGTCCCGACAACATCAGTTTATTGTCAGAATACACCTGAATTAATTAACAAATCATTCTGATTTATTAAATCTATTCATTCTTTAAAACTCATATGATGATCATTGGGACTAAATGCTTTTTTTTTAAATGATAAAATCTTGTAATGTCAGAGTCGTTTTTGAGAGCAAATACAGCAATGGTTTTTCTTTTACTATTAAAAATTACGCTGTTTTCTAGATTTAATTTCGATTGCTTCAAAACTTCAAATCAAAACTTTCTGAACTTAAAATTGAAGAAACAGAGAATTTCATTTTTTACCACTCACAGTTGATAAAATGCCATTTTGCAGTGAAATGAAATGTCAACTCACAGAAAGTGGATTATTTTAGAAATTTGATTGCTTCAAAACTTCAAATAAAAATTTTTCTATTAAACTTTTCTGAACACAAAAATAAACAACACATAATTTCGCATTTCACTACTCGCAACTTAAAAAACATGTCTACAGTGAAATGAAATGTCCACAAAGAGAAAGCTGACAATTTTAGAGATTCGAAGACAGACACCTACAAAATAGGAATTATTTTATCTCTGCATATAAAACGATACATCAACATCATCGAAAATCAGCGATATTTGAAATTCTTTGGAATCCTGAAATTTTACGATTTACAATCTTATCTTCATGCTTTTAGAAGTTGCTCTTTCTCTCCTCTCCAAAAAATAAAACGAAATGGAAAAGCAGGATGTAAAATTTATTATTTCTGAAACGGGAGATTCTGTCTTCTACAGATGCCCAATCTGGGATGAAAGTTGAAATCAAGAGGAAGCTTTCATTACTGTTCAGATTTATGTTGATGTTTGTGAAGACGTAAAGGATTTCACCATCTTCCTTTTTTACTTTCTCGTATACGAAGTATATATACAAAGAGAAAGTATTGTAATCGTCAAAAAATTCGAACTCGAGATTTTGACGAATCTCCACGTTTTAGACCTCCCTGAGTCCGGAAAAACACAATTTTGGAATTATGTCTGTCAATGTGTCTGTGAACACTATAACTCGAAAACTATTAGAGCTACGAGGATGAAATTTGGTATGTTGTCTTTAAACGTAATTTGTAGGTTTCTATCAAATTTTGGACAAAGTCCGTCTACGGGAAGTCTGCCTGTCTGTCTGTTCGCGGTCATGCGAACACTATAACTGAAAAACTTGTATAGCTAGATGGATAAAATTTGGTACACAATTTTATCGTCATAAATGTAGGTCCGTATAAAATTTTGGGCCAAAGCCGTCAAAGGGTTGACTGTCTGTCGGTCTGTATAATCGCATACTTGTATCTCATAAGCCCTTTGGTTTAGATAAATAAAACTTGATATCACGAATGCTAACATTAATTATAGATCTGTGCCCAATTTTCATCTCAATCGGTTGAAAAGCAGGTGTTCAAATTGCATATTTAGTTCAAAATGCACATTACGACTGTGTGTTGATGAGTGTTTCGCTTACTTGACTCAAGTTAGTATGGTTGGCGTTTCACCTTGGCAATCTACGAAGGAGATTGTAGCGAGCCGCAAACACGATTCGGAAATTATGGCAACCCGAATCGAAACTTCGTTCTGACATTCTCCAGATGTAAGGTATGGTGAAATCTTGCGTGGTATCTGTAATAAGATTTCGTACTCAAAAACGTTAAATAAAGTTGTGGTACCACAGCGCGTGTAAAAATTGAGAACATACGCATTTTTTCGCAAAACATTAAGTTTTGGGAAATTCATGTTTCATTGTAAATCACCATTCATAATTTTTTTTCTCAAAATAACCAGGCCTTGGGTAAATACCCAAAAATATTTACCTACCCACTGGGTGTTTACCCACCCCACATTACTAGTCGTATGCGAGAAAGTTTCGGGGAGGCCACTCCCGCTGGTTTAAAATACGAGGATGGATCCAAAAACGAGGTTACAAGGGTAATAAAAAATTTATTTATTAACATTAGACAGAAGATACCAAAGGTAATTAAGAGGCATACTTGACGATCATTTTTCCACATAATCACCAAATCTATTTAGGCATTTATCTGAACGCAGGGTCAACTTGCTTAGAAATCATGTCCCTGCCCTTAAGCCAGTTGACGGTAGCTGTTTTCACATCACTGTCTGCAGAGAAGCTTGTTCCAGATAAGTGCTCCTTCAATTTTGGAAAAAGGAAATAGTCATTGGACAATAATGAAGCCATCCGGCTCAAACGCCATGACATGTTGAGTGATGGTATCATCTTCCTGCATGGCAATACCTGTCCTGCTCGCAAAACTCAAGAATTGTTGCAAAAGTTCAAGTTCGAAATCTGGAGCCACCCCTCCCCCATACAGCCCAGATTTGACACCAAATATGGGTTCCAAATACTTATCTGGAAAGGGATTTCTACCAAGCCGTTCCCTTTTGTATTTTTTGTCTAATGTTAATATGTAATTTTTTATTACGCTTGTAACCATTTATTTTAAATCCATCCTCGTATATATTCTGCATTTTCTCTCCTTTGCAATCCCAACTTTTATATAAACTATGATTTATGTGCACATTTTTATTTATATAGATTTATTAATTTAGTCCTTTTCCTATTCTAAATTTGATTTATACAAAAAAAACTTATCTACAAACTGTATGTATATATATATTTTTTTCATTTTTTACATGCATATTTTTTTCTTAATTTTTTTCATTTTATCTCCACTTTTCCATGATTTTTATTATATTTATTTATTATTGCATATTGATTTTTGTACATGTCATTATTTTAATAGTATTCAGTAATTTATTTATCTTTTCTGTTATATGCATATTTATTTATCTTTTTAATTTTTTTTTCTTTATTATTCTTTTATCGTTGTTATATAGGAAGTCTACCTATTGCACTGGTTCTCAGGACAGGGCTTCCGGAAAATTTCTGCACATCTTCACCGATTATGACACCTAGAACCCAAAACAACACTCAGTTAAAAAGTTTATATATATTATTAATTATTATCTTTAGCAGATAAAAAGTCAAAATAATAAATTCTACTGGTAATGAAACTTTAATTTTAACCATTATATAAATAATGTAAAGAAAGTATTATATGAAAACTAATAATCAATATAATCAAAATAATATATAATAATAATATAACAATCAAAATATAAAAAATAATCACATTAAGACTTAAACTATATAAAAATTGTACTTGAAAAAGGAAATACAAATTTTGGAATTCCAACAATTAAAGTAGCCAGCAAGAATTTTGACTTGCTATTGATGTTAAATCAATATTTTACAGCGCTAACCATCCATGAAGCCTTATAGCTGAAAGTTGTCATATATATATAATACATAAAGGAAGCAATCATATCAGAAGCAAAAGCTATATAATCAAAAAACAATCATAAACAACAAAATGTAAAAAAGCATTACAATAAATCGATTGAAAGAAACTACCGAGAGTTTTAATAGGATGAAAATTATATAAGAATAAACAAAAGGGGGAAATAAAAAATAATATAAAACGCAAACACAATGAATGCGCAATAAGTGCTGCAATTCTATGAGTTTTGAGGAAATATACCGAATTCAAATTAACATGGAGAGACAAAAGGGTGGAAAGTATTTCGGTAAAAAAGTACGAATGCTTCATCAGGGAAGGTGAAATCCTAACTAAGTATCCATAATACCAGTTGAATATTTAGAAAAATCCCAACCTTTTCTGCGAACAGTGTTAGCTAATAAAGCTAAAAGAAAACCGCCTTCACCCCGAGTCTTAGGATAGACAAAAAAGCCAAATATGAATTACCAAGAATTAAAATGTATATACTATAAAATGTAAAGATGCAAACAGCAGGACAGAAGACAAAGAACTGACAAAGAACCGTGAAGTCCTCTATATCACACGTGCAGTTTGTTTTGCTCAAGCTGGAAGCAAAGCAAAAATTAAATTAATAAATTTTGCAGAGTGGAAATTCGAAAATCTTTCAGAGTTTACATTATTTCTTACTGCCATAGATATTTGTAAAAATTTTAAAACAAAGCTCATATTTTTGTTTTCATTTGTATAAGCATGAGCAGTCCTGATACGTCAATGAAGTACTAATCTATTTTCAGAAAAGACAGAATTTTTCTCCATTCTATAATCAGCAACAAAACTTTTTTGTCTTGGAATGAGGAAGAAATTTTTATTTATATTTCAATCTCACATCCTTACAACTAGGAAGAAGCTAGTATTTCTAGTGCTCACCAAACCATTCTTTTACATATCGTTCCATCTTGTTGCAGTCCTCATTTGAGTAAAAATATTTAAATATCTCTCATCCAAGATATTTCATTTATTCAGGTGATAAGCTATAAATAGCGTTTATACAGTTAATAGCTCTCTGTAAGAAGGAAATATTAAAAACAAAATCCTCAGAAGTTTCTAGTATGTTTGTGACGAATATCATCAAACATGTATGCGTCAAAGTCCTGCTTTCAAACGTGGAAGCGATTACTGAAAATGCCAGTATGCAAGCTTCAGAAAAAAATGACGGGAGGCTGTCTTTTTCGAACAGCCGCTGATGTTAAGGCGTAGGACTACTTTGCTCGCATGACTCTTTTGTTTCTCGAAGTTTCTCGGTTTCTCTTTGTTACTCGCGATTCTCTTTTGTTTCTCGAAGCTTCTCGGATTCTCTTTGTTACTCCCTATACTCTTTTATTTCTCTAAGTTACTCGCGATATTCCTGTTTCACGAAGTTACTCGTGATTCTGTTCTGTTTCTCGAAGTTACTCTCAATTCTCTTTTGTTTCTCTAATATATGGAAAATTGGCGAAATAAAATGAAACTAAGGTTGCAATGAAAAATGTTTTATTTCTTAATAAAATATATTACAATGTCAATTCTTTTCTTTTGAATTCTTCGTGCGTGGATATGTTACAATTCATTGACGATTATTCTTAATGCGTCACATATGTAGTTACGGATATATAGAGGATCGCGTCACCAGATCATGCGTATTTTTGCCCAACTTTGCTATTCAGTAGTTAGCTGAACTACAATTCCGATTTTCCATTTTTTTGCAACTTCTGTTGTTACCCTTTTATCTCTAAAATAAGACATTAGTTATGTTTTAATCGTATGTAGATACCGATATATATTACATTACATTACACCACCTGCATCCCCGTTTTTAGAGCCATTTGGCTCCTTTCCGGTTTGGATGGATGTAGGTGAATTTCATTTCTTTTAGAAAGGACAAAAACAAATAATAATGAATAAAGAAACATACACTGGACAGAACAACATAGAAAACAAAACAAAATGGGAAAAATAAAAAAAGAGTAATAAGTAGCCGAAAGTGTGTGCCAGTCTGGGTGGATGCGTGGTCAATGTTTATCCCCTACGATAAGATTGTTTGCATCGCAAGTCTAAGTCGCATTCTTGACAAGTTATTCGTGAGAATGTTTTTCAACCACTGTAATTTAAGTGCGACTGTAGGAGTTCGGAAATGCCAGGAGAGGGTAAGCCGACATTTTGTGGCATAGTGTGCATTGGATCTCCTTTTTCTCCGCACGAGCAGTTGTCATGTGCTCGAAGATTGAAGGTATAAAGAGAAGAACCCGTGTCCTGTAACGAACATTAGCTCTTCTCTATTCCATCCTACTGGCTTGTTTGAGACCTTAGGCACTATATTGCGTGTACTGCGGCCAGTTTCTCCGTTATCCCAGTTGCCTTGTTAGATGAAGCATCTGACCTTATCCCAGATTTCAGGTTGGAAAGTGGCTTAGGTAGAAAGAAAGGATCGCCTTTTGTGATGGCTTCTTTGGCTAATTAGTCTGCACATTCATTGCTTAAAGAACCAACGTAGGCTTTTAGCCATCCCTGGTCAATGTGTTTATGGGAGAGCAAAAGGGTTTGAATCTCTCGGACCATACTATGCTGGGATTTAGGCTTAAGTATGGCCATAAAACTTGACAAACTGTCTGTCCAAATTTTGATTGGTCTATGAAGGGAAGACGCTGCTTCAATTGTTATTTTAATTGCAAGGATTTCATCTTGGAAAGCCGAATTGCTGTGATGAAGTTTACCTTGCCATGAGGCTATTATTTCATAGTTTTCGAGAATGCAATATGCGCTACCAGTGCTTTAGTCCGTTTTAGATCCATCAGTATATATAGCTTTGGTTCCTGAGTAACTCTGATTTTCTGAAACCGAAATATAGAGAATTTCCCATACAACGTTTTTTGTGACGTTCTGGCGTGTGAATCCTATTCCTTCCTGAGACCCCAATGGGAGGAACGTAGTCCTAGGTTAAAAAAGACATCTCGCAAGTATTCTTTTAATTTTCAGCTAATAAGACATCAGATGATGTTCTTAATCCTGGAATGGTAACCTTCCTTCACAAACTTAGCAGTTTGAATGGGAAAAGAAGTCAATTTGACTCAACGATACCATTCCAGGGCTAAACAAATAAAAAGTCAAAATGTAGATTGTTTATTGCTTACGAAATTATTTACTAAAAATACAGTAATCATTTCCAATGAAGCTGAAAGCTGCGTTCGAAATGAACTCTCCATTTACGAAAAAGAATAATGCTCTAATTTCTCGAAGTTGCTTCTTTCTTGAATCTAGGAATGTCAGATTAATGATTTATTTCGAATGCACACGCATATAAGTCTGAATAACAACAACCAGTAGAAAATCTACTGTAAATGGTTTTCGCTTGCGTTCTGCATTATTCAGGATATTAATCTCGATGTCAGCCCGTTTTACATAATTGATTCAGATCGAATTCGCAAAAGAAACGGTCTAAACGGAGAAATACCACACTGAATAACGCAGACGATAATATTTTCTTGGGATGTCACCGCAGGGAACGAGAAAGAAAAGAAAATTTGGAAAAATGCGTTGCGACAGGTTGTCATCTAAAACATTTATAGCAGAGTGGGAGAGGGAAAATATGATTCTATCTTTGTACAGCTTCGTGAAAATATTTTTACTACGTAATTCCCTGGAGACTCTTATGCAGAAGTTTTTCAAATTACAAGTCTGAAAATAATAATTCTACATCCGAATTTGACAAAAATAATTTGCATACACTTAAATGAATTGCCGTCGAAGTATGGAATTATTTTGCATAATATATGAAGTAAGATATGTGGTTTTTTTCTGAACCGGTCTATGGAAATATTTATGAGCAAAATAAGATAATTTGGTGAAAAATCTAAGTGGCAAGGGAATAAACATTTTGTCATACCAGCACTAGTAAATAAGAACTGAAATGTTTGATAGCTAACACGCATTAATTAGGTAAAAGACAATAAAATATTTGTGAAACTCAGATGTTGAAATGTGCAGTTAAAACTATTCAAGTCAACACTGTAAGTTAAAGAACAACCTGATGTTTAAATACATTTTATCTATTTGTTGTACTTCTTTAACCCTTCGTTAGTTACAATATCCAGTAGATACGCAATACGTTAGGATTAAATTTTTTTCAAGCGATAAGTCGCCAAATGTAGCAATCTAAACATTTCAGTTGCAACCCTGCGAAACGAAATTTTAATATTTCTCAAGCAAAATTTCCTTATCTTTATTTCAGGCTTTCCAAGATGGCGGCCGTTTAGGGAGCATGTTAACGGCTGGTAAAAGTTTCGGGAGCTTGGCGGAGAAACCGTACTGAAATCTTAAACCTACTCAATGTTGCGACTAACGGAGGTTTCTCCAATATCCATTTTATCTCAAAAGTTAAAACCACATTCAAAAGCAATTGTTACTCATGAAAGAAAAATCTTTTTCCTCGCTTCAAAATGAGTTATTTAATACGAAATGCAAATAAAATTACAAATGGCAGATAATTTTATATCTTGTGGTCTTTATCTCATCGTCCAGGCGGTAACCAATTTGATGAACACTGATATCCTCCGTCGAAATCATAATCACGCCATGGCGTTTCAGATCATTTAATAAAACAGATCCCTGATCGCTTCAAGGTTAGTGGAAAGAAAAGGACAAAAAAGTTGGGATTTCAACCTTTCAGAAAGGATAGCCCTGCTTTTCATCTGACGTACTCTTTCTTCCTGTATAATAAGAAGTGTCGGTCGGTGAAGGTGCTGACATATTTTTCCATATTTTGAGCGATGTGCAAAAGATTTCGTGCTGTTTAGTTTGCTGTTTGGCATGCAATTGTCATTCTTCTAGATGCTTTTCATGAGTAATAAGTGTATTGATTTGTGGGGAATAGAATCATCGGAATAGAATCACGAAAGGAATCGTGACTGTAGTTGTCGTTTATCATCTTTTCTATCTTAACGACGCCATGAATAATGAATGCACCATTCGCGCGAAGGTAGGATTCCACCGTGGCATTTCAGCGTTTCAGAATGGATAGCCTTGCATTGCATTTGACGTGTTTTTTCTTCCTGGTAGCTATTAAGAATGCATATGTCGGTGAAGGTGTTGGCATATTTTCCTATATTTTGAACGATGGGAAAATGGTTTCTGTTGCGTTTCGTTTCATGTTTGGACTGTAATTGTCATTCCATTAGATATTTTTCACAAGTAAAAAATGTTTTTCTTTGTGAGAAAGGTAATAATTACAGTAGATTGACATTTATAACTGGTGACAGGAATCGTGACTATAGTTGTCGTCTTTCGTTTTATCTGTATTGATGACACCGTTAATGAGGATTTCCGTGTGGCATTTCAACCGTTGTGTAGACAGGAGAGTCAACTTGTACTCTACCTTAAAGTTGAGTCGACTCTCCTAGAAATGGTGACAGGAATGAATGGTGAATGAATGAACTCTCGTGTAGAGCGGAAATGTATGCCATTGAATTTTTCTCGTTCAAATATGTATCTACTAGAAGATTTGTGCCCGTCCTAGACAGGCTTTTAGCCCGCAAATTATATCTCAGAACTGATTGTCACAGATTTACTCACGAAAGCTATGCAAAATCCCACGCACATTGACAGAGTGCATAAGATATAAATGAAAAAAATGAAAAACGGGATTGATGAATAACTTTACTCTAACTTTCGTTTTGTTAATAAGTTTACTTTTATCAATAGCTCTCTTTCTATCCGAGTAAAAATAATGCAAAATCCATCAACAGAAAAAATTGCATTTCCAAATCTCTACTAATAACAAAGGAGAATGTGAGTTGGCTCTGTACAGGTCAGACCGCTGGACCTAGATCTACGACATTCGGAACATATAAACTTTGGAAATAGGAATGTGCATATTGGAGCCCTTTTTTCCAAATTTTAATTAATTGAAAATTAAGCAAAATTTTCACGTTTTTCTCAACTTCCGAAACTAATACAGCATAAAAATAATTTTTACGCCATCTGAAAGTACAAAAATTTATCTTTTTAATTATATTAATTAAGTTGTTCTACATTTTTCTCTATTTTTAATAAATTTTTAAAATATTTTTTGGCATAATTTACAACAATCTTTCATTGTTGCAACGCAATTCAAACGGTTTTCATTGTATAAAAAATATTTAATTGCGTGTTTCTCTTTCAATGCTAGAAGTTGAGGCTCTGTTCTTATACAATTATCCGATTTTCTCTTTCAATAATGACGCAGACAAAAAGAGCGGTGTTGTTTCAAGCTCCCCCCCAGTGTCACAGACATCTAAGGCTTTTCTATTATAGATGAGAAAGGTGTCTGTCGGTGAAAGTGTTGACTCGTTTTCCTAAATTTTGAGCGATGAACAAATGGTTTTGAGCAGTGTCATTTCACAATATATTTCGCGAATACTGTTTTTCTTTGTGAAGAGGGGAATCATGAAAGCAGGTTGACATTCACAAATGGGGAAGGAATCGTAACTGTGGTCGTCATTTTTCTATCTGACAGATCGATTTCAAGTTATTCCGCTTGAGTATGGAAATAAGCCTTGTTTAAGAAAACAGTAGGAAATTACTATTTTGAGGTAACTCGCAATAAGTTCAGAAGGCTTAATGTCTTCAACTGTGTCTGTCAAGAGGTCTGTGCGTTTAATATTACGATCTTCAAAAAGTTGCGGATCTTATTGTATTACTGAAAAATGAATATAAATAGAACCTGTTTATATATTTGAAGTTTCTCTCATAGTAAGTATACAGTTTAACTATGCATTTTTTGTCATTGTTCATACAAAGATGTAAGTGCGGATTACAACCCATCGTTTGCAACATACTCCAGTGCCTTAACTTCTGCACATCTTCGGAACTTGGAAACGTTGCCCTTAAGCAAATTCCTTATATCGCAGGAAAATAAGATGGCTGTGGGAGTACGGGACGGTGATGTTTTGATAGATAACTTGATACTCGGAGAGATCTGTGAATCGATGCCTTATTCGGTAGGAATACCCACGAGTTGTCCTTTCCCAAGACAGGAAGTGTTGAACGTTATTAAATAGGTCCTACAAGCATGTGCTGTACGTATTTGAACTAGATGAAACCAGTTCTGCCCAGTCGGTTACATGATACTTTTCCTTTGTTCGACGGTAATTGGCATAATTAATTTATATTTAGAAAATATTAAAAACTGTTTTTTTCTCCATGTATTAATAACATATCTTTGATATCCAGCTCTACAAAACTGCAGAACATCCATGAATTATTATTGTAGTACCTCATAACTTTTCATTAAAGAGCATGACAATAAATAGTATTGCATTTTCATGAAATAAACTTAAAAAGATCTTTTTTAAAAACAAACAAAAGTTAAAAAGTTTCCACATGGCTGCTTTTCGCGGCATGTAAAGCCTTGTTCCGACAGCGTCTGGCTTGGCCAAACCTCCAGTCGTTAGAGGTTCATTGGGGGACGTGGAATTTGAACCGTTCCAACGGAGCGAGGCTTTGAAAATATCAGCAGCGCTCGAGTGAAGGGATGCAATGACACCGTCTGGCTACTCCACCTTCCTTTGATGTGCGAGCTATTTACCGCCATAAAGCGGGAAACAACAAATGCACTTACAAGCCCACGAGAGCCTTATCGATTCTTCCTGTTCCGACGATAGGGAATAACGCTAACCGCGGACGGAACTCGTGGAAAAATAGGCCGTAGGAAAGCAGCTTTACACATCGATACTTGATTTGAAATTGAGTTCTCTCTCGATGTGGCTTGGATTAGTTTAGTAAAATGTATGCAGTATGTATAGAAGAGCAGTTAAGTATTTAAGTATATAGGAAGAAATAAGAGCAGCAAAATTTCTAAACCCTCGTTCCACCGGCTTATGGCTTGGCTAAATCTTGAATCGCTAGAGGTTCGTATTTGTGGACTGTGGTCGGTGGAATTCGAACAGTCGCGCCATTTGTACGGCGCGTGGCTTTGCAAATATCTCGGCAGCGCTCCAGTGAACGGATGCAATTGCGCCGTCTGGCTCTTTGATGCACGAGATATTTACCGCCATAACGCGGGAAACTACAGATGCACTTACAAACCCACGAGTCATATCAATTCTTCCTGTTCCGACGACAGGGAATAAAGCGAATCGCGGACGAAACTTGTGGAAAGACAGGCCGTTGGAACGCAGCTTAAGAGGAGGCAGCTACCAAGAAAGCTTTTGTACAAAAGTTGTGGAGGCCTTTCGTGCCACGCAAGATATCGAGATTGAGCTCAATTTCGAGCCAAATGGAGATGGGTTACATGCCGCGATGCTGCGTGGAAATTCGTAACTGTGTTTTATTAAAAAGTCTTTTTCAGTTCTACTTTATTTGTATGTTATAATATTTATCGTCATGTTCTTTAATTAAAAAGTTATGAGGTAAAGAAAACCCGGCAAGAATTTGTGGACACTCAGTACTTCCAGTTCGAAAGCGGAGAAGCAATCATGGGTTCCGAAGGACATCATTAATTCATCTACTAATTCCTATTTTACGTCATTAAGTGCCCAGACGCGACATGATAAAGAAATAATCAGAAATATCTACTTGCCCACATCCAGTATTATCTCGATCAAGAAAACCTCTTGAGTATTTCTAGTGACATTGGTCGATGAATTAAATAATCCGGAGAAGTGACCATTGTCCTACCTACTAAATATGCATTCCTTGAGATATGAACTCCTTATTAAGAATTTGATGAGGAATGATATTGCAATAGAACCGTGAGGCAGTACATATACTAAAGAACGATGTTGCTAAAATATTCACTTTGATTTCGAAGAAACATCTGTATAAGGAATCGTTTAGTTGCTAATAAACTTGTAGGGTGATCGGAAACTAAATTATCATTGGTTTGAAGAGATAAAGAGACACAGTAAAACTAAAAATGATATTGGAAAACTGTGCGAAAAAAGAACCTGAAGCTTTTCAAAATCTAGATAAATGGGTAAAAGGAATTGAATAAAGTTAGCATGGCCTTTCACTACCTTAAACTTATAAATATAAGCTAAAGAAACTATTCTCCAAACAGGAAGTCTTATAGAAATGGGATTATATCTTATTTTTAATAAATGCTTATTTTTAAAAACATTATTCATAATGGTTTTAAAAGTGTATTTATTTATAAAACATATCATTATCATATTACTACATCTTTGTAGTGTAGATAATTCAGTTGATAATGTTTCCTTCACCGTCAGATTTTCTTATTGAAGGGAGTAGATATTGCTTGATATTTGTGGTGAAATTCTGTATAATTATTAACTGTAACTAAGGAAATAAAACTGTTTATCACAATATACTCGTCTCAAACATTATTGATATATTAGTTTTAAACCGTTTTAATAAGTTATTCATTATTTATAAACTAATATTGCATTTTAGACTTGTTATATTACATTCCATCCTGATTTGAATTATTTCAAATAGCTGTGAAAATTATTTCATATTGATAATAACCTAAATTAAAATTGAATCCACACTCATTAAAATTTTAATAATTATAAATGCATGAGGGACATAAGTCCCTGCTGCATTTATAATTATTAAAATTTTTGCCACATATTTTTGAAGCCCCCATAAAAATATATTTCGTATATAGCTTTACGGACAATTTATATATTTTAAATTAAGAAAGGTTTCATCATTGAATGTATTTTATTGGATGACCAAAAGCTTCAAAAATTAACACGGTACTGAAATTCACATATATAACTTCCATATGGTCACAGGCAACAAATTCATATACAAACAACGATTTTGATACTAAAAAAGTGGAAATTATCGTATTTATTAATTTTTCAATCAAAGTCGTGTCACTAACTATCGATATAAAGTTAAATATTTCAATCTCACAAATGAGGAAATAAACGCGCTTTATAAATGTGTCAACTAATTAAAAATAGCTAAGCACATCTCATTATAAACCCAAGTTACTTACTAGCCAATATTAATTGTAATTTAATCACATGACTTTCGCTTTGTCAATGTCAATTTTCCCAAGATAAATCCTAAGTAATCAGTTTGTATAAGAAAATTTGAATTAGTTATTCTATTTATTAAACACTTAGTGACACGAAACAATCAAATCTAAGTATGAAATTTGTTGTTAAAGAGTATATTAAGTTTCTTTATTCTACCGACATTTAAATTAATAAAGGAAGATAATACATTGTTAAGTGTTATCACAATTAAAATGAAATGCCCGGATTAGAAGATTTTTGATCGCCAGAGAGCGGGAGAAATATTATATTTTACTACTATTGGATTTTCGTCAAAATTTGGCTGCACTGAACATTTAATTGTAATTTCGTAAATACCGCTTAAACTAGAAAAGATTTAATTGCAATTTTTTGCAAATAAGCAAGATAAATCGATTTGTAATTAATTCGAAATTTCTGTACTTTGTAAAAATTCTGGTATTAATTTTAAATCTTTATTCGAATATATTTTTAATGAATTTGGATTTCTTATTGCATAATTGCTATTTTTATAAATACTAATAAACGCAGACGACATTTAGTAATAATTCTATGTAAACCGCTAAAAACAGAAATTTGTATCAATAAATTGCATTCGAAAAAGAAGAATAGGTTTTAGATCACGCTTTTATGGTGAGCGTTGCTTGTTTTCACGTGTTCAGTTAAATCGAATAAGTTTTCTCTTTTCATGTGAGTATATTGTGCATGTAATTTTGTTGTTGGTTAATAAATTTTCAGTCGATTTTTTTAATCTTGTATCTCGAGTCTAAATGAAATTACACAACCACTCATACTTGTTTATTTCTTCTATGAAGAAGAAAAATCATTTGAAAATCTAGAAACTTTAGTATGAAGTTTCCTATAAGAGTTTAGTATAACGATATAAAGTTAGATACTTCAATCGCACAACAGATAGAATTTGAAAAATATAAGAATTATTTTCTTCGTCCATTTTAAATAATACACAAATATCATCAATAATAAGTCAAATCAGCATTCTTTACAGATTTCCAATTTTAAGAGTTATATTGGAAATGTATTTTATAGTTGTTTTCTCTTCCATTTGTAGAAATGAAAATGTAGGGGTATAAAATTCTGCTCTTTCCGACAGACGCACAATCTTAACCGAAATCGAAGTCGAGAGAAAAGTTTTCTTTATCATTTCTAACCCACAGCAGTATTTTTATGATGAAGGCAGATATTTTCTCGTATTATTTCTGTTTACCTGTTCTGGCTGTAAAACGTGACTGTTGCAATCTCATTTTACAGTCCTTTTGAAGAGTCATTTTCAGATTTTCAACACAGATAGTTTCAAACCCTTATTTTGATAAGCACTCTTTATCTCCCCTTTTCATTTTTTAAAAGAAAATCCATGTTTTTAAGGAACATTATTGGAAACTCTATCAGTGATCATTCCATGATCGTCTGGGATAGAGGAATGCCGATTCCTCTGATTAATATAATAATTTTCTTTTCAATTGTAGGTTTTTCCTACTGAAATTTGTAATGGAATTTCTATTTCAACATGTCATTTAATTTTCGGAAATAATCCTGACGTGTTAATTATAACTTAATTGAATTTTACTTTTGATAATGTAAGAATCTTTTCCAAGTTTTATGGTCCAATTGCACATTTATTTTTTGTGATCATGGATTACATTCATCATTGGTCAAGCAACTGAAAGTACTTTTTATTATTTTAATGAATAAACCATGAAATACTCATCATTTGGTAAGAAAGAGGAGATGCGTTGATTTCACATTTTAAACCGTTGTTAATTATTCTGAAATATGTCTTTGAAGGTTCCGCAATAAATCACTTTAATTCCTTCTATTATTTTTTGATCATTTTATCATTTTGTTTCAACACACATATAGATGAATAATTATAAAATAAGAATAAACCAACTTTCAGCATTAAGAACAGGTAGATATTTTGTATATTCTAAGCAATTTGGGGATACGATCAAATAAGATAAAGGAATTCCTTCATCCAATAAATAAGAAAGTTTTGCTCATACCTCGGATCTTATTTCGAAACAGCTTTGCTACTCTGCAAAATATTGACATTTCTGTTCTATTCATTTATCAAAGCATTTGTTTGATTCTAATTATTCATCTAATTCCTTCATCTAAAACGTTTAATTTATTCAGTACATAGTCTTACAACGGTTTTTCCCTTGTCTCTCCAAAGGAAAGAAATATTATTGAAGAAAATCATCAGCATTTTTTGACATGTTTGTAACGAATAAAGTCTTTTCCATCAATCATATATGTCAACGCAGCGCTCACAGGACTCTAGGCAAAAGAAGAATCATCTAGATTAACTAATAATCATCTAATCATCTAGAACAAATCAAGCAAAAGGAAGTCATCTAGAATGTAAGAAGAAAGAAAAAAATGAGAAAAAGTGAGATATGCCACAACTTTTGTACAAGTTTGCAGTTAACAGATAGTTTTATTTTGATGATATTGGTATTTCCCTCTATAAAGATCACAACTACTGAATAGATTTCTTAAAATCTTGCTGACAAATACTACGAAGCATAAGGAGCGTTGTACTGAAAGTTTCGCGACAGTTAATTCATTGGTAATTTTTATTAACTAAAAAACTATGAAAGTGAATAGAAAAGATTAGTTTATCTTTAGTGTTGCCATTCCTATTGAATTAAAGTGCTATAGATATCTAAATCATTTTATTTACCTCGATATTGCAGCAAGCAGTGTTTAAATAAATTTTGTAAACTTCTTTTAAAATTATTGAAATCTTATGGGAACTTCAGGCAATTTTTACAAATCAATTGATTCACTCTGTTAAACAAGAGGATTCAGTGAAGATTTCGTAAAAATCAATCAAATTGTTAGTGTTAATTGTTTCATTAGATTCTGGTCAGTTCAGTATTCACCTTAGAGTGGAGAGGTTGCATCTCTCTGGATCATGATTTCGAAGACTAAACTTATAACTTTTAGAAGCTCATTTTCTACTGTATCTTACTTTTTGTAACGTAAGTAATTACATTGATTTCGATATCTGTTCAAAATAATGTTATTTAGCACAAGCAATATAACTCACTATTTTTGACTTTTCCTTATATTTTATACAATGGTTGGATTTCAGTAAATTATCACTTCTTTGTTTAATTTAATGTTATGTCATGCTATGTTATATTGTCTAATAATGATTCACGTCCATAATTCAATTTATATTCACAAGGTAGCAAGAACAATTATAAGTCCATTGTTAATTTAATTGCAGCTGATCAACTTTCAGATCCGTTATTTCTCAAATAAATCTCATGAACTTGTTTCACTTTAACAATGAACTCTCCAAATGTATCTCTGCAAGATCTGTGCACGAAAGATACCTTCATTTGAATATACGTATTCATGGTTAGTTTTCACAGCATAAATAAATTTACTCTGCTTCAAGTACAGACAATTATTTTGCCGATTCCAAGCAACTTGAGCGTACAACCAACTATTGAAAAACTTATTTTCTGGCAACGATTGGGAAATTTTCGTTCTTCGATGCATATTACTACATCGAAACAGAATCCCAACTTCGGGACAAACTGACATTTCTAATACTAATAAACACATTAATTATTTATATATTTTTTATATGTGTAGTTTTACATTCTGTGGCATCCAATTTAACTCAAATTTACGCCACTTCTTTCATACAAATTCTTTTATGAAATTTTTGGTCACGAAAGGTAATAAAGCTGCATAATTATACTTATGCGAGTGTAAGGATTGATTTAACGCTTTAGGAAGCTGAAAAATATTGTTTTTAATTTGTTTCAATTCCTAAAATTTAATTTGTGTGTTTTTTAATTATATGGTTTTTTATAATAAGCTCTATTCAGCGAGAATGCGTAAAAGATGCATCATTCAGAGTTGTTCAGAAAATAACCCACCATGCTTCAAAGAGTTAGTTCATGAGATGAACTTCACATCCATGATGAATTTCTCCCTTTTTTTTCCTCTGTAAAACAAGAATATTATAAGCATGACCTTCTCAACCTTTACAGTGGCGGCGACTCGGGGGGCTAGGTCGGCAACCACCCCCCCCCCCCCCCCCTTTAGGGGGAAAAATTAAATTTTTATTTTATTTTAGCGGCCCAAAACTAGGAATTTAAAAAAAAAGCAACAGTGGAAAGTTAAACAGGCAAAGCACACCGGGAAAGTGACCATTGGTGCTTGATTTTAAATTAACTCTCTGTTATTCCCGAAAATTTGACGCCGGATGTCTTGAAAAGCCTAAACATGAAGAGAACCGTTGAAATTGCTATCAGTGTTACCTGCCTACTCCCCCTTCCTCCGCGTTAAGACGATTCCATACCTCTTAATTACCACTGGTGAAATAGGTGGTAATAACGTTTTTGTTCAATCAGTATGATCGATCATCGCGACATCTGTAAAGGGAAAGTGGCACTTTTGAAATTATCTAGGCTTTTTCTAGGTGCCTAAGTAGTCAGCAATGGAATTGTGTACATTTACACTTGTTTTGAACGCATTCTCATCAAAATAGGCTCCATAGTAAGCGTCTTCTTTCATTTTGAAATCTTTTTGAAGGCTCCAGAGGAGCAATAAATTACAAGATAGATGATATTATACTCCGTTGGCTAATGAACTTCGAGGGGGACCCTCGTGGTGAAACCACACATTGTAGCTGGTCACGTACGCTGATACTAATGTGCTTTTTCATGGGAATAAGAATTATTCATCATAGTTCTTTACTAGACTCTGGTCAGTTCGGTATTTACCTTAGAGTGGAGAGGTTGCATCTCTCTGGATCATGATTTTGAAGACTAAACTTATAACTTTGAGAAGCTTATTTTCTACTGTATCTTACTTTTTATAACGTAATTAATTATATTGCTTTGGATATCTGTTTAAAATAATATTATTTAGCACAAGCAATCTAACTCAATATTTTTGATTTTTCCTCATATTTTATTTAATGGTTGGATTTAAATAAATTATCACTTTTTTGTTTTAATTTAAACAAGCAATGCTTTTTAATGAAAGTATTGCCGACAATTTGCCAATTCTCAAATCACTTCAGTTTAATTGTAGACTTCTGCTAATGTTATAAATAATGATTTTATGGCTGCTCTTAGCCCCCCCCCCCCCCCCGGCGCCCCCCCCAGTCGTCCTACCCTCTTTTTGCGGAAAAATTTAAATTTTTATTTATTTTTAGCTGCCTACAACTACAAATTCTAAGGGAACGATTAGGTCCGAGAAATCTAGCTAGTTTTGTAACTTAATTTTTAACTATTGTTGTCTATAGGTACTTTTAGGTGTCCATAAATCCCCTACCCCACTTCTGCCACTGAACGTTTATGATCAATAGAGCCTTATTCATCAATCATTCCAAAGCTTCACTTGTGGAAAACCACTGAGCTACCTACCCAATCTTGGAAATAAGGTTTCCCACCAGTTCTGTATCAGAATGCAGCTAATAAGACAGTTCTGTCTGATGATTTTCTGGAAGAGCTTCGTAAAATGCCAGTCATTGATTGATGAAAAAAGAATTTGCCACATATTTTTGATCATTTTGAAACTGAACTGAAAACTTTATTATTGAATTGAACTTTAAATTCTTTTCCCCAAAGCATTAATGCATGTATCACTTATTTGTTTGAAAAATTTCTTTCAACCCACATTGCCTGATCATTTATTCTCAGATCATTCATCTCCTGCACAAATAGAGAATCCACTCAACAAAAATAGTTTCCATAAGGCATTTTAAAAAAGAAATTTGCGCTCACCGTTCATCATCATCATTAACCTCGATGTCAGACGCATATACATAATTCATATTGCTCGATTTCGTGAAAGAAACGGCTTAAACCCTAGAAATATCTCGCCGAACTACACAAACGATAATATTTTCTCGAAATGTTTCCACAGGGAGGCCGAAATAAAAGAACATTCGGTAAAATATCTTGTGACAACCTGTCTCCTACAGCATTCTTAGGATGGTGTGGAGAGGGAATTCCTTTATATAAATGATTTCAAATGCTTGTATTGATACCTGAGGAGAATTTTTAAAATGTGTTTACTTTATAATTTCTTCCGACTTCTTAAGCAGAATTTGTGGAAATTACTTTGCCTGAATCATGATTCGAGAGCCAATATCGAAGAAACGAATTTGCGAGCACTTATATTTATTTACATAGAAGCGTGGAGAGAAATATCAGACGAAGTTTCTGGATGATTTATTAGGCTTCGAACAAGTTAACTAGAATATTTATGAGCAAAACAATCAGATGCGATAAAGAATATCTTTATCTCCCAACAACAAGCATTTGTCATGGGTGCATTAAGAAAATAAGGGCTGAAATCTCTGACAAATATCATACATTAATCAGATAGAAAATAGCAAGAATTAAACTAAAAGACTGAGATAAATACTCTTAAGGACTGCCTACGATTCAGAGACTGGGAAAAGGAGCCCTTATTCTTCAACTGCTATACAATTCCAGACTGCTAAAATTGCTTACAAATTGATAGGTATAAAGATATTTTGAAAACCTTTTGAACTTCATAAATAGGTTTAGAGATATGATGTTATGGGAACATATAATGAATGTCTTATGATGTTTTTCACGACTTCGCTTCGTTGTAAGGTATTTCGAATAGTTTTTAATTTCCAACCTCGGAATATATATATTTTTAGCTAATTTTTATCAAACGTATTAAGTAAAATATTGAAATACTTCTTATTTTGTGGTCGTGAATCATCTTGTTGATAAACTCTATGGTCAAAGTTTGTGTATCAGGGTAAAAATGTGTAATTTTTAAAATATCATAACTGTAAAAAATACGAGAAGAATCATTTGTGTAAACACCATTTCAATGCATAAAATGTATAGAAGTAGATTTTATTAATTTTTCAGAAATCTAATTTCTTAGATGTTTCTAACTTCTTGACTCCATTACACACTCAATTTCTTTATATTTTTAAAACATTATAAGCTAAAGTAACTCTTCTTTAAAGATAAATGGAAATTGCTGAAAATTAATATCGGAAACATTTCCTTCTTCTTTCAATATAGACTTCTTGAAGAAGATTATTATTTTTTTTATGAAACTTAACAAGCATTAGAAGAAATTCTTGATTTTCTACTCAAACATATTTCGCTTTGTCTTTTGAAAGTTGTTCTAATTAACATTCTGTCTGGTATCAAAAAATAAATGTGTTTCATTTTTTGTTGAACCACTAATCTAGTGCAGAAAACGGGTTTTTTTTACTTATCTTACATGCCGAAATATTAGAAATCAGAAAGTTTCAATGTAATTTTTTTCCTTTCCCTGACAATTATTTTCATTTATGAATCATTTTTAAGTATATCTTGACATGAAGAGTAATGTTTAAAAGGCGATTGCCGGAGAGTCATGATTGAGTTCTTAACTTTTAAATGTTGCATGAATAGCATCATGCGAAGCCTTTATAGTTTCAGACTGCAAGTCCTTCCAACTTTTCCTTTATAAACTCCAAAGACATTGTATCTGTCATGCTGCGTACGACTTATCATGGCGTTATTTATGGAACTGTGTTGTTGTGTAATTGTAAATTTGTATTCCATTAACCCCGTGATGTACATAGTATTGGAGTACCTGTTTCTTTTATTTAACTCTCTGATTCTTAAGGTCATTGAAATAAAGGGACCTCAAAAAACAGGAATGTCCGAGCTCTTCTATCAAAGATAAGAGAAATTCACTTTTCCCCTCCAAAACCACAATGACAGCCGGTATTGTCCGAATTGTAAGAAAACACCCCTCTTCCCCAAACACATCTGGGTTAGCCACTCCAACGAGGTGTGAAATCAATCACACTTAACGAAAGAGGGCGGAAATTTCAAAGTGACATTCGGACGTTTCGGACGGCTATCGTCTTTTGCTTGAAGGTACGTATGGGACGGTCCCTTTATCGATAGAGTTAATTCATAGGCATAGAGCCCACTCTAGCTGTCCACTTTTGAATCTGCGACCGCATGTATATTGTAAAAATTACTTATTTCAGTATTTCTGACCTAGTCTTAAAGTTGGTCTCATGATATTAGAGAATCACCCTGCATGAGAAAGAAAAGCTTTCTTTAAATCTAACGAATAATCAGATCTCTAGTCATAGCAATATTATAGCACGATAATGCTGTAGGCTTTATTCAGCTATCTTGTCTTCATTTAGTTTGATTGAATCAGCCATTGCAATTTTGTGTGTTACGGTTTTTGTATCACGCAATTTAAAAAAAAATGAAACTGCTGTCCGTCCTTCCATGCGTTTGTCTTATAGACACTCTTAGTTTCTTTTCTTTCTTTTTTCAATGAACGATTTCCCTTTCACGCAGTTTACAGATATTGTAAGTCAGCCTAAGAATATTATTATGTTACAAAACCAATAACAGTGAAATAAAAGAATATAAATAAAATGGTATAAGTTTTCCCAGCTGCTCGTCATTCATCCTAAAAGCGTGGGTATCCATCTATTTTGCCTCACTTTTCCTTTCTATAATGAGAAGTCACAATTTTGATACCTTTCCTTGCATTTTAGACGAATGAAAAATGACGATGATGCCGAGTTTTGTTTGTTGTCCCTCTGATTGTTTCTGCAGGTGATATTTCTCGCAGCTGAAAAGGGGTTATTTTTCTTTTTCGATGAAGGTTATTTTCGGGAAAGGATGGCATTTACAAATAGTTACAGAAATCGTGTGTGCAGTTGTCGTATTTTGACTTTTATGAATTATTGACGGCGTGAATTATGAACTCATTCCTTGAGCGAAACAAAATGTCCATTGTAGTGGATTTTGATGGTCTTCCTTTTTGAAAGGTATAAAAGCAGTTCAAATTGTTATCGATTTAACAGGAAAACAAGTGGATGATATTGTCACGAAGATGCAAAAAACTAATGAGTATGATTTAACAGTAAAGTAGACTTATTAGTGTAAAGCAGCTTTAAATACAAGGGAACTGAGAACTTGGCCGAAACATGTGGGACTCAGCATTTATACACATACAGAATATTCAAGAATCATTCAACTAGAATGCTAAAGATAGATCTAGAATTGTCCAGAACATAAATATACAACAAATAACATTTTGAATTAAAATCCATGTCTTTGGTTAAAACGACTGTGGCTGGGATTCCAACCACTGAAAAATAGGTTTCCATTCATGTTTATCTTTTGAGGTTTGAGTTAGAGAGACGCCCTCCGTTGAAAGTTAACGTGCGGGGAAAAAGGTGACGTCTCCCAACCCAACCGGGGGTACCAGAATAAACCCTTAAATCTCTGCCAACTAAGCCACGACAGTCTCTAGCTAGATTGCTTTGTGCTGCATGATCAGTTTTCAGCACACTCGTACACAAAATGAATACTGAAATGAAAATTTCTGATGTCCAAGTACACATATTCGGGATTTAAATTAAATTGGTCAGTTATTGCGTTGCTCTAATTGCTAAAATCAATAGAATGAACTATTTTAATTTAAACTAGGCCTTATCAAATGAACTGAAATTCTCAAGAACACTTTGAGAATACCGATCAATGTGAAATCAAGAAAAGAATCGTAACTTTTCAAAATCCTGTAAATTCTATTACTTCCGAGAATGGGAGATGGCTTTTAGATTCTCACTTTATACTCATTAAGAGTATTTGACTATATTCCTGGAATAAACATTTATTGGAGAATTTCTGGAAAAATTTATTTTATTAGTAAATGTTTTCCTGGAATATTCCATTTATAATGTCACAAAATCCTAAGAAGCTTCACTAACTGGAATATTTGATGAAAGATAGCCTTCCACATTTTATGAGAATTTCGGTCACATTTCTTAGAATTTAAATCATCATTCAGTGCTAAATTAAGCTTTTTAAAGTAAGGATTGTTCCAGGAAGAATATTAAAATTTTGAATTAATCATCACAGATATCTGGTAATCAAATTGGATATTAATATGTGTTTCTTAAGGTAAAAAGGAGATATATAAATATATGGAAAAGATGGAATATGGGGAGTGTCCCCGAATTAGGATCACCTGGATGTTTTTTTTTAATCTACAGTGGTAGAGAAGCAATTTTAATGAAAAACAATTAGTAGAATTATTTTGTAGTATATTTATCTTCAGAACCAATTAGTTAACTTTTTATCAAATACACTTTAAATTAGGAAAAAAGAATCTTAAAAAATTGTCATTGGTCCAATCAAGGAAACCGGTAGCCTAGATTGGATCACCTAGATTTCTTTCAGCACAATTAAAGCAAAAGTTACTTTTTGATTCAAAAATTCACGCTAGCGCACAATGCAAAAACCAAGTAGGACATTTAATATACCAAGTAGGACATTTTAAGCGATGAATCACTTAATCTTATCCCTTTTTTTCCTCATAAATGATATAAATGATACTTATCGTAAGTTTTTATAGTTTTTATTTCAACATTTGATGTTTTAGTGTCGCTTTATTTTTTTTGCCTAGACTTGACATTAAATTTCTGCTGTTATTAGTATTAAAAAATTACAATTAAATATGTCGCAGATACCAATTTCAAGTGCCGCGGTGACCAAGTGATAAGGTTTTGGTCCGGGAACCGGAGGCTTCCAGGTTCGAAGCCCGATTTCCTTGAAGACACTCCGTGTATGGGGCTGTTGCACGTTAAATCGTACTTAGTGACTAAACGTGCTGCCGCCGGTGTCGTGCGGAGGGTTGAAGAGGGGGTGCCAGCTTAGGTGTCGTCCTCGTTATCCGACCACGGTTCAAAATTAGAAGTTCCCACCAAAATAGCCCTCGTGCTGCTTCGAAACGGGACGTTAATGTAACTTATCTAAACAATATCATAATGTTTAAAATGTTTTAATGGTGCCAAACTTGCTATTGACTCACTAATGCATTGAAATCGCGGACGCCATCTTGAAACGGCATGAAAATAAATTCTGACATAAATGTCGTTTATTATGACATCAAAAACCTCAATCAAAGAAAATCGAACAAAGAGTTTGGTGGTGACTGCGTAACAAACAAATTTACAGACAGACGAAATGCTGAACGGAGTTGAAAAAGAGATCAATTATCGTAACTTTAACAGTAGATGAAAGAAGACTAAAGAGGAAAGAAGTATCTTGATGAAATGATGAGATTAGTATTTATCATAACGATACAAAAGTTGTGATAAATATGCAAAAAAACGTTACGCAAATAACAGATAATCTTCTCTAAATTTTAATAACATGAACCGTTTGGAAAATCCCTGGAAAAACTTTCACCGAAGGAGAGAGAGAGAGAAAAAATGAAGATTTGATCCAACGAAACAGGAATAAACAACTATAAGCCTGAGATAAACTATGATTTTCTCTCTCCCTCTCTTTGAATGAAAATTATTTACACAAATCTTTGCTTTCTTCAGTATTAAGAAATTGACTACCAGTATTTAGAAAATTAATGTCTGTTTTTATCGTATTATTATTATTAAAATTAAATGCTATCAGTATTTTCAACATCCTTTACCAAAATGATTCAAATGCTTTGATGGTGCCAAGATAACCAAAACATTGGAATAAGTTAATCGGCCATCCTCTTAAAACGAATCCAAAAAATAAAAATCCTATACGTCGTTTTTTGTTCCATCAAGGAGCATTTGTGTCAAATTTGAAGAAAATCGAACAACGCATTTGACTGTGATGCACAAAAAAATTTACAGACAGACAAAATGCTGAATGGCTGAGTTAAAACGTAGAACTCGCTTCGCTCGGTCAATAAACACCTGTACTCTAAATGTAACCACGTAGCACTTAAAAGTGATTTCGTACACCCCATTTACATCATTAAAACATAATATGCCTATTTTACAGTCTAAATACTTGATAGAATTGAACAGATGCCGGTCCAAATTCGACGTCTTTCCCCTATATATAAACTATTTCAAACGAGAGATGGTCTAAAGTTCTAAGCATCATGATCGGGGAAATGAGCAGAATTTTTTCCTATTAAATCGTCGACCGAAGTCGTGTCTTCAGAACCATCACTTTAACTAGTATACTTACAAAGAATCTATCTAAATACATGGTATAAGTTTTTCGATGACATGAAATCAGCACTGAGATAAATGTCCCTTCTAATTCTGTAACAGACTTTAGATACTTTGCGCAAAATTTTTAGAAGAGTATTTTAAACTGCGACACCGAAAAATGGAACCTAAATCTGCGATGCCTAAAAATATCTGTAGTCTCTAAAAAGATCGCATGTTAGAAAATATTTCATTCCTTACATACTTATGCATAAATACCACCACTTTTAGCCTATTGTAGTATTTATTGAAAGTCGAGGAACTGAGCATAACTCTCTTTAAATTAAATTCTTATTCAGTAGTGCTTCTAAGAAAAAATATTTTACGCAAAGACATTATCCTGATAGCATAGATATTATGTACTGACATATTGTTTGAAAGATAATTCATTTAAAATCAGAAAGTCTATTTTTTGCCATTCCTGTGCAGAGTACATAGATGTAATTCTCTAAGTCGTATTTATCCCGATACTTAGTTGTGTGTAAATGCTTCATTATTTCGTCTAGTAAGAAGATCCTATCAGAACTAGAATAAAAGAGTTTGAAAAAAGAAAGCAACAACTAAATATTACCATTTATTCGTCACATAACATATTATCTGTATTCAAACGAAACAGTTTAGTTTTGTTATAATAACCTCCCGTTTTAGAGCAATGCGAGGGATATTTTTGGATGGACTTTGTAAATTTGAACTTCTATCAGATGACGAGGACAACACTTGAACTGCCCCCCTTCTCCAAACGTCCGCACAACAGCAAAGGAGGATATTTGCACCTAGACGTCAGATTTGACATGCAGAGGATCCAGACTTACCACTCATCGTCATTGGAGGCGTGTTTTGAACCTGGAACCCTCCTGATGCTGAGGCTTTACCACAGCGCTATCGTGGCCTCTTCAAATGCACAACAGCAAAGGAGGACATTTGCACCTAGACGTCAGATTTGACCTGCAGAGGATCCAGACTTACCACTCATCGTCATTGGAGGCGTGTTTTGAACCTGGAACCCTCCTGATGCTGAGGCTTTACCACAGCGCTATCGTGGCCTCTTCAAATGCACAACAGCAAAGGAGGACATTTGCACCTAGACGTCAGATTTGACCTGCAGAGGATCCAGACTTACCACTCATCCTCAATGGAGGCGTGTTTTAAACCTGGAACCCTCTGGCCCGATGCTGAGGCTTTACCACAGCACTATCGTGGTCCCTTCAAATGTAAGAAATTTCGTAAGCAAAACCATCAGCCTTTTTAAGAATCTCTGTTATAAACTTTTTTCATCAATCATGAATGAATTGCAGAATCTCTTGAGGAATTTTAGAAAGTAAGTGAGATGGCCAGTGCCCAGACCTTAAATAAAGAAATACCATTCATAATTGCATTTGTGTAAGTTAATAAGAGAAATTAATTTGACATTCAAATATATCTTCTTGATTGCTGAACACGAATTTGCCTAATAAACCGCAATCCTTTTAAATCAAGTTCAAAGCCTCGTTTTAAAATATTTTCATAAGGCATAACAATGTTATTTGGCTATGTGGCACCTTTCTGACTGTTACAAAATAACCTCATAATTGATTTATGTTCATTGTACAACTTATATAGTGAAAGAAGATGTCTCATCTCTACAGAAATAGCCAGCAATAGATTGTCCATTCAAAAAAAATCTTCATATCATTCATCATTATCATCCACCTCAATGCCAAATTCGTTTACATAATTCAACCCAAGTAATATTTTCTTGAATACTGCAAACGATAATATTTTTTCAGAAGATATATTTTTTCAGGGAGAGTGGAAGAAAAGAACATTTGAAAAATATGTCTTGGCAGCCTTTCTTCATCCACACTTTAGAAAGAAAACTGGAAAAGGAGATATTTGTTTTATAAATGTTTCATCTCATGGTAAAATAATTAATAAATTTTTTGTTCGTTTGTTTTGGGAGTTTTAATCAAAAATTGTTGAAGTTACAACTCAGGAAGCCACAATCGACGCTTAAAACTCGATGAAAAAATGCATGTAATTAACTGAATTGAGTTCTGAATGAATATATAAATATCAACAAACTTATTTTATCATTTGTTATGTAACAAGCAAGCCAAGAAAAATAATAACCTTCGAGCAAAATCCTCGAATGCGATAAATATTCTTAACAGCCAAGGAATAAGAATTTTCCTCCTCGCAGTCCTAGAAATATATTGAGCTCTAAATTAAGGGACTAAGACAAATATTGTTTAGGATTTATTATCATGATTTATAAGCAATTGCATATCTGTGTTTCTTAACTTTGTAATTGAAAATTCATATTTTAAGCTCTGAAATGAATTTTAATTTCTGTCGTTCAGAATTTAATTTCTATTCAGTTCACTGCTGCAAATAATCATATTTTATAGTTCCCATCTGAAAGCATGAAAATACACTCTTAAAATCAATCTTGAAAATATAATTTACGCTTCCAGAATTAAAATTTTATTTATCAGTTGAAACGTTAAAATTGCTTTTTCTAAAAACCTGATATAAAAAATTTATTTGATTCAAAACAAATGAGATAATATTGTTGATATTTATTTATTCATTCCGAAGTCAATTCAGTTAATTACATGCATTATTTTCATCGAGTTTGAAGTGTCGACTTTGGTTTCCTGACATGCAACTTTAACAATTCCTGCTTAAAACTCCCAAAACAAATGAAAGAAAGATTTATTAAGGATTTTACCATGAGTTGAAAGCATATATCTGAACAATATTTATAAAACAAATCTCTCCTTTTCCAGTTTTTTTAAGCGTGGATAAAGAAAGGTTTCCATGACATATTTTTCAAATGTCCTTTTCTTCCTCTCTCTCTGTGGGGATCTTCTGAAAAAATATTATCGTTTGCAGTATTCAAGAAAATATTACTAGGGTTGAATTATGTAAACGAATTTGGCATCGAGGCTGATGATGATAGATTCCTAGTATACAAAAGAAAATAAATGCCCTCTTTCGGGATTCATAGAAATTCTATTACTTTCAAGATTGACATTTCCAAGAAGCGACTTCTCTTTATCTTTTCTCCAAGTACTAATTTAAGTAGAACAAACAGACATTTATTGAAGTATTCTTGGAAAATTCGACTCTTAATAATTAGTGTTTCCTGGAATATTCTATCGCCTAATTTCTTATAGGATTGAAAGGTCTTACTAGCTGAATATTTCTGTTGGCTGAATATTTCTGCCAACAATAATCCTTCCCTCTTTTTGAGCAATATTTTCACATTTTGCAAACATTATATCTTCATTCAGTGTTGGAATAAATTCTTAAAATTTTCATCCCATGTTAGAATTAAGTCTGTGTGACTAAAATGTCAAAGGAAAATGGAATTTTAACGGCTGCAAAATGTTCTATGAAAGGGCGTGTATTCATATTTTATTACCAATGACTTTTTCTGATGTACAGAATATGTTAATTAATTTGTTCTTTTTAAATGCATTTATTTAATATTTTGCATTGTTTTAATATTTTAGCTACATATTACAATACTGAACTTATAAAGATTTCAGAAATTGTTGACTGAAGAAAACAAATTTAAAATATTTGAGGAAGTAATTGCTCCAATATAAAGCACAGTCGAAGGAAAATTCTCTAAATTCTCTCTCTCTCTCTCATAGATTTGAAGATTTGTATCTATGCTATAATATTATCTTTCACATGGACTTTTTTATATTACTCTACGTATTTTAAACTTAATCTTTATTTTTTACAGAATCGTATGGCAGTAAAATTTAAATGATTTATATTAGTAATTGAAAAATCTTTTTATGTCACACTTTTCATTTAATATAAGTGAACGAAATAAATTATGCTAGTTTAAACAAAGTATAAGAATAAAACATTTCAGATATTATGATATAACATTATTTCTTACTGTGAAAGGGGTCTTTAAAGGTATAATGTTCGTCACGCAAGTTTTAGTTTAGATATATTAACATCCCGTTTATAAATAACACGAGGGCTATTTGGGGACGAATCACGTAAATTTGGATCCCAATTTGGATGAAGAGTACGACACTTAAGCTGGCATGCCCTCTCCAAACTTCCGCTCTCAACCAACGGAAGGATGTTTGACTCACGGCGTCAAATTGAGCGCTCGCCACGCTCGCATGCACGACGGATCTTTAGCGGAATTGGGTTCCGAACCTGGAACCCCCGAGACCCACATCATCGATTGGAGTATTTGTCAGAAGAGCTTGTGTAGAAGCCTATAATCTCCATTCCTTAGCTGTAATGAAAAGTGAAGTAATACAATAAATTTACCATAATAGATATTGTACCAAGAGAACTATAAAATGATTAGAATCGAGTGGGGGAAAATTAAATAAAAAAATAGATTTTAATAATATAAATAGAAGGCTTTTTTTGCTGATTAATCTACAGGGGATAGTAATGATTTAATTGCAATACCAGAATTAATTTATTTCTTCATTTTAAGTGGATTTTTTATGGGAGTTTAAAGCGTTCCTTTCTTTTTTTATGCTGAACTCGGTTAATATTAAAAAGAAGTTATGCTAGAAATAATTTATTTTTCTTATTATCTTTTTGTTGAATTATGATTTAGCTGTCGTTAATTTTCTTTTTATTTAATTCATGCACTCAGAACTATTTATAATATTTTAGTTTTTGTTAAAAATATACTTTCTTTTTTAACTTAATTTTGGAATTAAATATTTATATATTTTATATTTAATATTTTTTTCTTCTGCATTCATCAATTCATCATTTTTTCATTTAGTAACAGGTATTGCATTTTTTTACTGTTGGTGGATTTTGCATTAACAAAATGAAAGTAATTGTTACAAATAAAGTTATTAATAAAACGAAAGTTAGTGCAAGTTGATTCATCAGTTCTGTTTTTCATGCTTTTATTATATTTCTTACGCATTCTAGCAATCTACATGAGATTTTCTTCAACAACTTTCGTTAGTAAATCTGTAAAAATCAAATCTGAGATATTGTTGGCAAGCTAAAAGCCCGTCTTAGACGGCCACAAACCTTCTAGTTAAGTTAATAATAAGTTAAAAGAATTTTCCATGCCGAGCGCTCAATGCCAGATCATCAATCCTGATTCATCTATTCTACCAGTTCTTGATGGATAAATGTATGTCAACAAATACGTTGATGAGAATAATACTTCCATTGGCTTTGAGTGCAGATAAATATTTTATGTATTACAAACAATTGAGGTATCCTGTCTAATAAGAAAAAACTCATTTATTTCAGCGAATTTTTTGTGTCATCTTATTTCGAAATATCCTTTCTATTTTGAGAGCAGAGCTGCATTTCCAAAACTCTGCGAAGCACTCATATTTTTTATATTTACCATTCCATCTTCGTTGACCTCTTTTTGTACAGTAATGTATACCACTTCTTTCATCCAAGCGATTTCATTTATTCAGCAGAAGAGATATTGATAAGGCTGATTCATTTTTTCGCTCTCCAAAAGAAAGAAATATTAGAAGCGAAACCCCCAGAATTTTTCAGCCTATATCTATGATGAATAGAGCCTATTCATCAATCATACACAAGTCAAACAAAACTATACAAGCTAACAAGTGCCCAGTAAGTGAAACGTACGATATCTGATCTTAAAAGCTATCCAAGTTTCCTTTCAGTTGCAGCTTATAAAATGACTATGACTTATTTTCATGGTACTCTGGGAGCATAAAACTAAGGAGGATCATTACTGATCAAAATAATTCGGTTTGGGTTGTTCATGCTTATCTAAATTATATCATAAAAATGCGTTTATCTACAGCCCAAGCCGAACCTCATACAACATGCGTAAAAAAATGACGGGAGGCGGCTGTCTTTTTCAAACAGCAGCTGATGTTAAAGGCGTAGGGCTACTTTACTCGTGTGACTCTTTTCCGATTTTCAATTTTTTTGTTGTTACCCTTTATCTCTAAAATAAGACATTAATTATGTTTTTAACATATGCAGTTGTCGAGATATATAGGATCGCGTCACCAATTTATGCGTGTCTTTACCCATCTTTGCGACTCAGTAGTCGCTGAGTTACAATTCCGATTTTCAATTTTTTTGTAACTTCTGTTGTTACCCTTTATCTCTAAAATAAGACATTAGTTATGTTTTTAACATACGCAGTTATCAAGATATAGAGGAACGCGTCACCAATTCATGAGCATTTTTGCACAACTTTGAGACTCAATAGTCGCTGAGCTACAATCCCTATTTTCAATTTTTTTTTGTAACTTCTGTTGTTACCCTTTATCTCTAAAATAAGGCATTAGTTATTTTTTTAAATATGTAGTTACCGAGATATAAAGGATCTCCCATACAACGTGTTTTATAGAGTTTTGGCTTGTGAATCAAATTCCTTCCTGAGACCCCCAATGGGAGGAACGTAGTCCTGCGTTAAAACTGTCTGATGCAATTAGCCGTAGCATTGAGCTTAAACAAAAACTGCTCAAAATTTGCATTTAATTATTTGATTGCTAATGGAAGAATGTATCGTAAATTTTAAAGCAAACTAAATATAATTTAAAATTTTTATATTAATGCGCCATTTTAACGTAACAAGATAGCTATTTTGGGACGACCTCGCACTTTTGAACTGCAGTCAGATGAAGAAGACGACAGCTGATATGGCATTCACCTCTCCAAGCTTCCATGCCATACCAGAGGGAGGGCGTTTGACCCATGACATCATATTTAACGTGCATCAGTCTCGCATACATGGCGGATCTTCGGTGGAGTCGGGTTTCCAACCCAGAACACTCCGGCGACGAAGCCGAAACCTTGCGACTAGGACACCGCGACCTCCCAAACTGAATATAGATACAGATATGCAACCAAGCTAAAATTCTAATTAGCAAAGCCCACTCTGCAAGTGTTTAAATTTTTTTTTGATGTTACGACCAACCCTGATTAATGAATGATACAAAATTCATTGACTCACCTCTACCCAATAAATACAGTTGCCCGAAAGTTCTTTGATAAGGAATTTGCACATATCATTTATTATCATCATTAAACAATTCAAATTTTTCGAAACAAACAGATAGACGAAAATTATCTCTCCGACTAACAGAAATGATAACAAATCCGAGGAAAGTCTCAACCGGATTATGTTTCGTTATATCAACTTTCCATTTAGTAGCAACACGAAGTCTATTCTGGGAAGACACCTGTAATTTTGAACCACGATCGGATGATGGGGACGACACCTGGGATAGAGCCCCACCTATCCAACATTCCGCGTCACAGCAGCGTGAAGCCGTTTAGCTCACGTAGTCGGATTTTGCATGCGCCATGCATACGTACACAGATGATCTTTAGCGGTAACAAATTTCAAACCTGGAACCTTCCAGCATCAAAGACGAGACCTTACAACTAGTCCTCCGCCGCCCGTTTTTGAGAAAAAAAAATTCAGCAATATTTGTCCTGGCAACTGTCATTCTCTTGAATTTCTGAAAATTTGATTAATTCTTTTATAAAGGTTGTTGGGATGTTTTATTTTGTATCTGCGAAGACTTCATAAATTGCCTTATTTATTTAGATGTTTAATTATGGATTGTGTAAATAGATAGACTTGAGATAAGAATAATCAATTTTAACTGGATTCAAGTAAATACATACACATGAAAGAATTTGCTTCAAATTATGTAAATAAATACAAGACTAAGTTTTCGGATGATTTACTGCTTGAATTAATCAACCGGAATGCGGTGCAAAGTCTTGAAAGCCACGGGGAATACCAGCAGTAATATTGGTATTAAATCAGTAGAGACTGAAAGAGATGATGAATAATGAATACATAAATCAAAAAGGAATACGGCGCAACAACTGTTAAATAAGAAATAGGGATGCATTCAATTTAGAATTGTTTATTGTTCAATGAAAGTTTAGTGAGAACTTTATTATGCAAATTTCTTTGTTTTTCCTGCACTGCTTCAGGGAAAATATTTCAACTTGAGTGAGTTGAGTCAACTTAACTTCGTAATTAGTACTTAGATCTGAAGTGCTAAATTTATCTTTGAATGCATATTTTAGGTGCCTTAGCTTCACCTTGATAAAATATTCTGGGATTATTTTCTAGTTAGTCACGTTGGAAGAGTGCCACACCATGAGTTAATTCTTTATTAGAAAGATGAGTAAAATATTCAGATGGTTCAGTTTCGTTGCTGAGAACCACCATGTTATTAAATTTCTTCTGAATAATTTATGTCACATGGTCGAAATTCCATGAAAATCAACCAAGCACTCAAGTAAAATAACAGAAAATATCAACAATAATACAACAAAGCATGGAAAATACCTTAAGTAATACGTAGCAATTACTATGAATATTAAGTGTATCAAAGCTCAAAATTTGAATTACAGATCTTAGGTCCTTTATCATTGTCTTATGAAACGTGAAAATATTGTTTTAAATTATAATTTTTTAATTTTAACTCTTTATTTATAAACTTTAAACAATCTTAAATAAATATTTTGATATCAATTTATCTTTTTCCAAAGAAAACTTTTTTTAAAAATATATTGTGAAGACACGCTGCTTTGATTAAATTTTGACAAAAGTGAAATTCAGACGACTGACGAAGTATGTTTTTAAAAATTAGCGTTGATTTCGTATCGTAATAATAGTTGTGTCGCACAGTAGAGAATTTGCTTTATGAAAGTTAATTCAATTTTCTTTGGTTTCTGTAGAATTGAAGAATATTTGATTACTTTTAACAATTAGCAAAAAAAAGGCTTAACTCATTTTTGCTACAATTTTAGCAATTCAAATTTAAATTCTTAACAATTTTTTCACAGAAATATTCTAAAATATTTTCTTAATTACCTAGTCTGTAACATATATGTTATATGCTATGCATTGGTAGAATATTTCTCAGCAATAGGCACCAAGCCTTTTATTTCTATAGCAATATTTGGAGTTTGTTATCTCTTATTTTGGCTGTAATAACTGAAATGCAAGTTTGAATAATTTTATAAGAAACTTCAGTTTCATTCCATGCCAAAACATGTGTCTTATTAACTATCGAGAACAATAAAATATTTTATTTGGTTTCAATTGAATCCAAATACGCGGTGAAATATGTATAGTAAAATATCAAAATTCATTTAATAGATATCACAAATATAATAACAATGAATTGCTTATTATTCGAAATAATTTCTCTACCCTAATTATGTTTTTGAATGATCTTGCGAATGTAAATTAAGTGACCTACAATGTGTTTTTTCTTTTATTAAAATTAATGATCCTAGCTACACAATGTCTAGTGGATTGATTACCAACTTATTTTTGTTTACTTTGAATGCGTAAAAGTTGTTTTAGTTTTTTTAGAATGTAATCTAGTGGCTAAAAGAAGAAGATGGCGGCTTTACATAGTAGGGAGCCATTTTTTTTTCTGACCGAATTAGATCGGCAATAGTTCTTGTCCATCTTTTGATGGCAATTTTCCCTTATTTTTTAAGCGGATTTAAACGAATATTGGAAAGAATAGGGGATAATAGCCTTTGTGGCTAAAAATCCCAAAAAACCTTTTATCAATCAATAAATCAATATTGGCTAAAATTAACAATTCCCTCAAAAGCCATGCAGCAGATAATAAAAAATTCACCCACAAAAAATAATAATAATTTTCAGGGAGAGATTAAAACAATTTAGATTCATTTTTAGTAGCAGAAAACGTAGTAACTGAAATGATTGTACATTATTTCCAACATTAGATGAAGTACGATGACACCCTCCTTCCAAAACAACACATTTATTCAGGACTTACACAAGGTGCACACATTTTTTTAAATAAATATTTACACAACTATATACAACAACATCGCACACAAATTAATTAACATCGAATTCCCCTTCAACATTTTTTCTTCCTCATTACTAGGTAACGTTCGCAAAAGACAAACATGGCGTTGTCATTCTATTTCTATTACTTTTTGACATACGTTCGTGCCAAACGATTTTATTTTATGGCCAAACGACTTTTTATTTAATTAATTTGCTTTTAAAGATATTTTAATAATAGTCGTTGGTGTGGAAAATTTTACAAATGTTTTCTTATTATTAGATACAAACATCACATGGTGGAGATATAGAATAATAGTCGCAGAACTCGAAAAAGCCAGGAAAGTAGTTTTCTTTTTCAGATCATTAAACTTCTAAAGCAGATTTCTCTCACAAAAATTCTACTTAGTACAAACCATTTTGAAACTCATTCCTGAACCTGACTGGATATCCGTGCTTACATGTCCCATTGCCCTTCCTTTCCTTTTTTCCTGTGGAAAAACACGAATGAACAAACCTTAATTTTCTCAGCACTGAAAGAATTGAATTTCTTGCTGTTCCGTGAGCATTAGCATTCAGTGTCATTCCGCCTCTCGATGACTTGCTGAACAATCGCACTGCAACAATTGATGAGCGAGTAAACTCCTCTTTTGCGGACTCCACAAGAAGTTTTACTTTTGTTTCTCCACTCTTCAATGGCTGGCGAAGCAGGGAGAGAATTTCTTTGAGCGTTGAGAATAGCCTGTTTGAATGACTCCAATTGAGCGGATTCGGTTTTACCGCGTGAGAGTTGAAGTTCCCTTTTCTCGTAGCGTCAGATTCAATTAGAGAATTTGTTTCTCCTTTTAGAATGAGTAAAGCAAAAGTGGACTGGAGTAGCAAAGAGAGAATAATTTCTGGATAATTTGTTATCTTAAGAGTGCAATAACTTAATACACAATACTTTCATTGAAAATGGCACGAAACCATTTCCTTCTGCCTTATATTTCGATTTTATTAATACATCTATAAAGTCAGATTCTATTAATTATGGAAAAAGAAAAGAAATAACTGAAACTATTATTACTAGTAGTTCAGTGAACATTAGTCCTCGCCCCCCTAAACAAATTAAAGATCTACTCTTCATCTCAATCTTGAAAGGTTTATCCAATGTTATCATTGATTTTAACGGCAATATAGTTTCGAGAACACTGGGCATTATCATTTGTCTCTCGAGGATGCATCTTCTTTGCCCCATATACCGGTTGGCCCAGCGGGTAATGTTTGAAAAACAATCTAATAGATGGCGCTATCTGCGAGCAAGTAAGACCAAACTTGGTGCGCATGATCATTAGAGCGGGTAATTGTATAGGTGTATGTTTCGTTAGCTAGCGGGGAGTTTAAGTGAGTTGTTTAGTTGTGATTGTCACAAGCGAAAATGAATAAATATTCAACTGATATTCGAGTGTCCATTGTGCTCGAAATGGACAACTGCCATCAAAATGTTAAGGCAGTGCAATGGGCATGGCAAGAGGAGTTTCACAACAAGAACTAGCCGGACAAAAGACTGCAGTCCACACAATTGACAACGAAGTACTCTCACGCGTGATGGATGGATTCCAGAACTGCCTCACTGTTGTCCTTGTTAAAGAAGACGGTCACTTCGAACCCCTTTATCATTAATTGCTTACTATGCAATTTCAATATATATCATTAAAATCTTTCCATCACTCTTATTTCTTTTAAAATTCCGCTTCGTTTCAAACATTACCCGCTGGGCCACCCAGTATACACTGTTTTGAAAAGCTATATTTTCAATCTTAACCTTCCAGCAGGCTCATCCTTCATGCCAACATGAAAGATCGCGCGTATTTCGTGGATTCACTTTTGTAAAATATAAATTTTTAAGAGGGTAATTATTAAAATTAGGTTATAATTGGGTAAGGGTTAATAAGTACAATTATTTTAAACAATTTTTATTTTAAAAAAATTGAAACAATATAAACATTAAACACAAAAGCAATATAAAGTTACCAAAGAATTAGCTAAATGACAGGAAAATAAAATATATGAAATTTCCAGTATTTCATCTCAAATATTAACATTTGTAATATAAAACTTTAAACATAATGTGGGAGTAAAAGAAATTGAATTTTTGATTTAAAAAGCAAGAAGTCAGTTTCATAGTCATTTCGTTGCAACGGTCGCGCGTAGTAGATTCGTAGAGTCCTATGAACGCCTCGAATTCAAAACAATGACTGACAGTTCATCGAAAGAAGTTGAAAGAATAGCCAGGGTCGTAATTTCGCAGCACCCTCTGGTAAAAAAATATAAAGCAAAATTCTTCTCTAGTGTATCTCCCATGTATTTACAAAACATTAACATTAATTTATTAAAAAGTTGTATTAAATATGTATTGTAAAAAAGTTGTAAAAACTTTTATGCTCGAGAATGGAGGTAGTCTTCATATTTTTATAACGTGAGCCGTTTGGCTGAAACCATTGAAAAAACATACTTGCAAGAAAAGAGAAAATCAAGATTAGATGAAACTAAACAGGAAAAAGCAATTCTCAACATGGAACTCTGATCTTATCTCTCTCTCTTTTCATTGCGAATTATTTTCCTAAATCTTTTCCTTCATCAGTATTAAAAAATTACAATTAAATGTCTGCTTTTATCAGTATTAACAAAATTACAATTAAATGTCTGCTTTCATCAGTATTAACAAAATTACAATTAAATGTCTTCTTTTGTCAATTTTAATAAAGTTACAATTAAATTTCTCGTCTTTACTCAAATGATTCAAATGTTTTAATAGTGCCAAACTCGTCATTGACTCGACAATAATTTAACCCATTAAAATGGCCACCATGATCACATTACGAAGAAAATCGAACAACGCGTTTGGCCGTGACTGCGTAAAAAACAAATTTATAGACAAACGAAACGTCGAACGGTCGAGTAAATACGGAGACTCGCTTCTCTCGGACAATCATAACTATAACTATGTTATTTTATATGAGCAAACGATTGACTCTTGACTCATACTAATAATACTGAAATTATGTTAAACGTCTATATAATTCCGACTGCTTTTTATTTCTTGGTTTATCATGATCTAATTTTTGGTTATGTTTGATTTTATATTTCAAAAGTCACTATGGCATTATTTAGCCATGCCTATCCTACAAATAACATTTTACGATTGTATATTTATTTTGATTACTTAAAAATATTTATTCGTTTTTTCATTAAATGCTTGTTTGTTTTGAATTTGAATAAAACCATAGTTGTTTGGCTTAGAAAAAGAAATCTGCGTACCTGACTAAATAATTCACATAATCGTTATATCTGTGGTCTTGTAACCCTGATTTCTGTACGACCATGCCTGCACGATATATCTAATTTCACAGGCAACAACGAAGGAATAAAAACCCACAGCACATCCTTAAGAGGTTAACGGAATTTATGAATGAGAAAAATGAATTTACAAAGTCAATAAATATCAAAGACGTTCTGCACCGTTTGAAAGTCAACTTTTGAATGAATTTGTAGGCCGCGGATTCTTACACTTTTCAGAAGAACTGCTTATGTCCCATTTTCTGCATGTAACATTCCATCTTCTCAAAGTCTTTATTTAAAGAAATTCAGAATAAGCAAGTGGTTATATTATACTTAACATTGCTATGATGATTAATTGCTTGACAAGAGGCATTTTGATACAAGAAAAAACGTGAAAATAATTATGTCTTAGCGAAGAAATATTATAATGCTCAAATATTATTGATTGCATTCTGAAATTGGATCGGACTCTTTGAATCCATGTCCATGGACTAAAAAACAACCATTTGTACAAGCCAAAAATTTATAACACAGACTGTTTTGAAGTAAAAAGATCGCTTTCTCGTCCTTTCAAATATCGATTACTCTCACGATCAATCTGAGCTTTCATCTCAAGATCAATAAGTCTTTGACAATACCAATCACTGCAAAACTACTTCTCGTCTGGAATCGGAAAAGCAATCACCAGCATCGAAAGAATATTAATTCATCTCTCAATCCCTACTTTACGAGGCGACGGTCACCGTCAATAATTCCATGAGGCGCCATGGCAATGCTGTAATTAGAAATATCCACTCATCCGCGTCCAGCCAGATCTCGGTCAAGAAGTCATCAAGAGCATCTAGAAATGACGCTGTTCTAAAAATTTAATTATCCAGGGTGATGACCAGCCTCCTGAATATGAATTTCACAGGATGTGAACTCTCCTTTATTAAGAAGGAAATGAGGAATGATACTGTAGATGGAATCGTCATGTCACGTGCATACAGATAAGGAGGTGGTAGGGACTGAATCTGGGAAGCTTGGATGACTACACGAAATGTCACGAAAAATTGACGAGTACATTATAATAATAAAATAGATTTATTAGGCAGACGTAATTCATAACACAAGAGATCAGAGAATTTACGTACAACTTGTGAGATTCACCATTTTATATATTTAAGGAACATTCCTGAATCATCCAACTAGAATTTTTTTTAAGTTATCCAGAGTTGCTTAGAATATAAAGAACATTTTGAATTAATATACCAATTCTTGTATTAAGCTGCCGTGGCCAGAATTTGAACTACGGACAAAAGGATTGACAGTCAAATGCTCTACCAACTCAACCACGGTAACCACTGACTATGGCTCTTTGTACAGCAATATGGATTTCACAGGATTTGAATTCTCCTTTATTAAGAAGATGAGGAATGCTATTATAGTTGGAATCGTCGTGTCTCGTGCATACAGATAAGGAGGTGGTAGGGACTGAATCTGGGAGGCTTGGATAACTACACGAAATCACGAATAATTTAAGAGTACGTTGTAATAATGAAGTAGATTTATTAGGCAGAAGCAACTCATAACACAAGAGAACAGAGAACTTACCTATGACTAGTGATACTCATCATTTTATATATTAGCTAAAAAAATTTTTTAATCATCCAGAGTTGCCTAGAATATAAAGAACATTTTGAATTTATATACCAAATCTTAGATTAAGCTACCTTGGCTGGGATTTGACCATGGACAAACAGATTTACAGTGAAATGCTCTACCAACTCTGCCACGGTAACAGCTGGTTATGGCCCTTTGTACGGCAATAGGGATTTAACAAGATTTAAATTGTCCTTTATCAAGAAGACGAGGAATGCTATTATAGTTGGAATTGACATGTCTCGTGCATACAAATAAGGAGGTGGTAGGGACTGAATCTGGGAGGATTGGATTATCTAGCTTTTTTAATTTATCCAGAGTTGCCTAATATATAAAAAACATTTTGAATTAATATACCAATTCGTAGACTAAACTACCGTGGCCAGGATTTGAACAACTGACAAGCAGATTTACAGTCAAATGCTTCAAAAACTCAGCCACGGTAACCGCTGACTATAGCTCTTTGTGCGGCAATATGGATTTCGCAGGATTTGAATTCTTCTTTATCAAGAAGATGAGAACGTTGTGGTCATGGCGGATGTAGATAGACGAGGAAGGGATGAGGACTGAAATATGGCATTGATATAATGGCATCTGGAATGCTTGATTAACTACAAATTGTAGCGCTAACGGAAAACGCAGAAAACATCCAAGTTCGTTGGCAAATATTGTTTATGAGTCGCTCAGATGCTAATAATATGTGATCTAAGAAATTCTGGTTTAGTTTAGTTTAGCTATATTAACGTCCCTTTTTGAGACAGCACGAGTGTTATTTGGGGACGGACATTGAAATTTTGAACCGCGGTCAGATGACGTCCTCCTGCCATAGAACTTGAAGATCAATGGTTTAAGAATATAGCCAATAATCAACTTTCAAGGAAAAAGATTAAATTAATAATTCAACATATTCATGAACATGAATTCCTGTTTAAACCAGATTCATAGTGGCAACAACTAAATGTTCAAGTGTGATTCAAATGGTAACAACTATATGGTTTTAGTGGCAACAACTAAATGTTCCAATGTGAATCATAATGGCAACAACTAATGGTTCTAGAGGCAAAAACTAGTTGTCCAAGTGTGGTTCGTAGCGACAATAATTATATGTTCCAGTGGCAACAACTAATTGCTCTAGTATGATTTGAATAAGACTGATACAGTGAAACATCTTGAACAGATAGAACTGCTTTTGTGTATAGCTTATTGTTTTGATAGTGTTTGAGTTTATTTTAATGCTCATCTATATTTCTCATTTTCAATTCTGTACATTTACGGAAATTGTAAATTGGTTCTCAATAAAGTGGTTCGGATGTTTATTTGTGGGGGGGAGCGCCGGCTCTGGTGTTGATGCTTTATCCACCTTGCGCACATTTAAAACCGGTGAGGTAAAAGCAGGCTTGGCCGCTTAGAGGGTTAAAATGTAACCAGATGACAAGGGTTAAACCTGATCCGGCATCCTCCTAATCCTTCGTTTTTCTGGAATGCACAGTGCTCTTCTATATAAAAAAAGTGCGTTAACTTTTATATGGCTGCTAAACAAAATCGCAAGCTATTTCATCAAAATAGTAATTTAAACATAGAAACAGTACTACAGTCAAGAGAACAGTTACTTTCTATCACAGTTACAGCGGTTGTGTAGAAAAGGTGAGGGGACAAAAATTTAAGGCATCTAAAAGACCCAGGAGTATAGGGAAAACAACAAAATTTTAAAAAATTATTTTAAAAAATTAGCTAGTTTTCCCGAAAACTATTACTTTTTATAATTCCTAGTTTTAGGCAGATAAAATGAAATAAAAGTTTAATATTTCCCTAAAAAAGCAGGGAGCCCCTGCCCCCCTCGTCCCCCGGAATTGCCGCCAATATTCTATCAAGTAAAAAGAAGGAAATATGTGTTGCTCCTATCAACTGCCTATGAGGCAAACTATTTATGTTTCCCTCCTTTAGTGAGAAATGTAATCATCAAAAATTAGTCGAAAAAGTAGGTTAACAGAATGAAAATGTCTTCTGGATCATTAGAGCTGGGGCAATTAGATTAGGGGCAAAAATTTATAGACATCTAAAAGACCCGGGAGTGTAGGGAAAACAACAAAATTTTAAAATTTATTTTTAAAAATTAGCTAGTATCCCCGAAAACTATTGTTTTTTTTTATATAATTCCTAGTTTTAGGCAGCTGAAATGAAATAAAAGTTTAAGATTTCCCTAAAAAAGCAGGAGACCCCTGCCCGCCTCGTCCCCCGGACTTGCCGCCAGTGTTCTATCAAATGAAAAGAAGAAAATGTGTGTTGCTCCTATCAACTACCTATGAGGCAAACTATTTATCTTTCCTTCCTTCAGTAAGGAATCTAATCATAAATTAGTCGAAAAATTACGTTAACGGAATGAAAATGTCTTCTGGATAATTAGAGCTGTCCAAATATAAGCTCCACAAGGAATTTTTATTGCTTTTAAGGTACGAAGACTGTAACAGCTTCGTACCTTAAAAGCAATAAAAATGAAATAAAATGAATGAAATAAAATGAAAAGGATAGGAAAATGTTCTCACAATCCTATTCCTGTAACGGCTGTAAGAAAAGATTTAAACATTTTGATGGCGTTGATTTATTTTTTGGTATACTTTCTCTTTTTGTGACAGAAGTAATCCAAATACTGAAGTTTTAATCTCTGGAAGAAATTTACAGTGTGCAGCTGGCAATTTACAGTCAAATTTGTGTATATTTTAAGTTCGGGATTTCAGAATATAATCGAGAATATTATTTTACAGAGGACACCTAAATTTGTGATATAAGCATTACGCTAAAGTAAAAAAAAAATTCGATGATATGAAACGGAATCAAATCATGGTCACCCTGTGCCCATGTTTTACTATTCGAATACTATTGGAATCCTTTATGCATCTTGCAGGAGGAAAAATGCACGGCATAACGTAAAAGAAAGCATTCAGTAAGCAGAAAGATGACATTTTCAAACACGTCTGACATGTGACCATGACGTCACCTATGTTGTTTTCATCAAAATTATACGTCAATATCCATCATACCGCATCCTTAAATAAATTTCTTTCAATTATTGAAAAAAAATTACAAGCTGATATTCATCAAACCTAAGAATTAATTTTATCTTTGGGAAATCAATCATCAAATTAATATTCAAGGAATGAGAATGCCTAATTGACGAATTCAAAATTCTTTCTACTCTTAAGAATTTACTCTTCCCACTCTCGAGAATATATTCTTTTCACTCTTAAGAATTTTCTCTTTTCACTCTCAAGAATTAATGTGATAATTATGTTATTATTCACAAATATTATTGTGGTATCAGTTTTATTAGTTAACATTTCACTAAATTTTATTGTAAATAATAATAAAACATACAAAACAGTAAAAATGAATTGCTTCTTCTCTGTTCCACGCTGATAAGAAATCTATCTTCATCAAAATCATATGTCACTTGAGAAAGTTCAAGTTTATCAAGATTCTAAGATAAAAAGTCAAAGAATACGAATTATTTTACTCATGCATCTAAAATGCTATTTCAATGCCTTCATAGAAACGCGGAACCTTGAATTTGCCACGAATCCCTGGATTTTACGATTGAGTCTCATCTTCGTTCTTTTTAAAGCTATTTCTCCCCGCTTTCCGAAATAAAGCGAAATGAAAAAGTAGAGATGTAAAATTTATTATTTCCGAAATGGTTGGATTCTTTTTTTTTTCAAATGAAACACAATCCAGATGAAAGGTGATGCGTAGAGAAGAATTTTTCTTCTCTGTCCGAAGTCACTTCTGTAAAAGAGCAATACTTGAGAGGAAGTCGAAAATTTTGTCGTATTCCATCGGCTTTTTTTACTGTGAGAGATTTTTTTGTTCCACAACTAGTGGAGCCGCTTCATTTCTTTTTCTTTCATAGTCAGTCGTTTTGAAATTTTCTTGACAGGAAGATTCAAATCATGCATTTTGATAAGAAGTCTTAAAGTGTCAAATAGTTTTTTCTTCCTTGTGATTTACTTCTTTGCTTTACTATTTCAAATGTCGAATTTCCAACACTTGCAAGTTTCGAAGCAGATTCGGAGAAGGTGAATTTAAAATAATTTAACTTAGATGGAATAATGCCCTACTTTGAACCAATAGATGGGTAATTTTTGGACCGACCTCATAATTTTGAACTGCGGTCAGGAGACGATGACGTCACTTCAGCGGTCACCCCTTCTCCAAACTTCCACACCACGCAGTGGGGAGGACGTTTGGCCGACGACGTCAGATTTAGCATGCCCCAGGCCCCCATACCCTGTGCTCCAGGTGATACCGAGATCTTACTTTGAAACTGGCAGCAACATATTTCTGGTTATGATGTCCGTCCTTAAATTCATGTATTTAGTTGATTTTCTAATTATGCATTCCTATTTGAAAGTTTTAAAAATGCACTGTAAGATTAAATTCATTTTGGACTGGGCGGATTCGCGGCCAGCATCCACTTTGCTCAGTACTACCCCTGCCACCTCGCTGCTTCGAGGCTCTCAGACGCTACTTAAATACTGCATGAAGATCAGTGAAACAGACCATAAAACCTTAGCAGGTTTCATACTCTTTGTAGACAACATATTCCTTTAAAATTGTAAAATCTTTCAATAAACCCCATCTAGTTGTAATGTTTTGTATAACTTTCTCACGAATTTCGGCATGAAAGTCTTCAGATCCATAAACACAGAATGATATCGCCCTAAATAAACAGTTTCCATCACCTATAATAGGCATTTTATAATATTTTTGCCGCGCCATTTTGGTGGAACTGTTGGGATTATTCATGAAAACAAAAAGTCATTGCAAAATTAAAATGTTTATTCCAAAAACAACTTCATTCTCTCATTTAACAACGTTGCATTTCGTGAAAGTTTTTTAACTAATTATCTTGTTGCCAATCTAATAAAACAAATTTAGAAAGGAAAAAAATCGTTTGCTATTGATTTTAAATTAAATATTAACTAAACCAAAGATAATAATAATTAAAGATATGTCTTAAAAAATCGTCTGCTATTAAAACCAAATTATAGAGATGTCTTAACGAAAACGTCCGCTATTAAAGTTAAATTAAATTGGAATGAAATGCAACAGAACTGCATACAAATGAAAAATACTATTTTAAACTTACGAAAATAAAGCGGAACATTCCGATTCGTTAGTTATTTCTCAGAAATTACGTAATAAATTGGCGAAATCAGTCCAGTTTTTGAGGCTCAGAAATACGGTACTATTTTGCAAATAAACCTCCGTTACTTCCGATACTGTATTTCGTTAATTTGAAATATCTCTCAAAAATTAAGGGTGCTGGGCGGCAGATGACCCTTGATGACATATCTAGACGTCATAATCTTTCAAATGAAATAAAAATTGTCGATTTCGTTCGAAAATGGGGGCGCATGTGACCCTTGATGATATATCTAGATGTCATTAGCTTTCATATGAAATAAAAATTGTCGAAATCCGTCTGGTGGTTGCGGCTGGCGAACTGTCTAAAGGATTTACCCATAGAGAATGTATTGTGGAGAAATGTTTTTTCGATTTCGTTCAAAAATGGGGGGTGGCACGGGGTAGGAGACCCCTGTTGACATATCTAGACGTCATACTCTTTCATATGAAATAAAAATTATCGAAATCCGTCGAGTGGTTGGGGCTGGCGAACTGTCTGAAGGTTTTACCAAATTATTTTAAATATATAGATCGCTGATCAATATGGATTTGCAAGTTCAACTATCTAACACTATCAGAAATATTCATGAATCGTTCTGTATCTCCTGTTGAGAAGGAAGAGTTAAAGAACACTTCCAGGAATAAAAATTCCATGATGCCTCTTTTGAAATACAATGAAGCCAATGAAATGAGTACAATGAATACCGGAAACCCTATGTTCTGAGATAAATTGTTGGCTTTAATGGGGATTTAAAGTTCGAAAGTATAAAAGTCCTATTTAAGCGAGACCTAATTCGTTATTTCCAATTCTTTTTAAGAATCATCAAAAGATCAAAGTACTTTATTCGAAAATTTAAAATTTTCTTTAGAAAAAAGGATGAGATTTATGTTTGCTTGGATATTTCAGCTTTTCCGGAGGAGATTATATCAATTTTTTTAATTCGTTTCTTCAGTAGTTTTTAAGGAATGGGCAATAATACCTCCGAAACTGAAAGTTTAATTAGCTGATTGTCGCAAACTATATCAGCAGCTTCTTTGAAGGAAAGCGCCCTCTAGCGCTTCACCGATGCGGTTCCGAGCATACTTTGTACGCTGATTTGTTTATCTATTTGTGTTCTATCACCTCCTAACGTAACTACCACGAGTTTTGAAACATCCTTTATATATGCCCATTAACGTATAATTGACATAATTTACAAAGGTTTAACGTTATTAATATTCGATAAACAAGGGGAAAATTACATGCAAGCAGTAGAATGAAGATAGAAATCTGCTTGGGTCAGTAATTTAATTATTAATGAATACATTCATAAGTAAATGTGCCTGTATTTTAATCTGCATATTACACATATACATGCATTTACATACACAAAATGTGCATGTCTGTCTCTTACATAGACAACCCAGTATTATTTTTCTCTGTTCTGTTTAAGAGATTTCGATTCTCTCCTTGCTTCCACACTCAGCTGATCAAACTCTTAGAAAATATCAGCAGAAGTTGTAGTTCGCCTAATCTTAATAAATATGGAGCGTAGTGATGTAGATTAGAAAAATGGCTGCTCCTTCAAATATTTCCAACATAAGCGTTTTCACTAAATATGACGATTTAAAAATAAGCAACTGAAATAGTGTTTTTAGAAGAATTCGATCAAATTTGTGATTTTCGCAGATTCAGGGCCTTATTTTACCAAAGATCCGCCGTATATTTGGATTTTGTGCAAGCTAAATTTGACGTTGAGCTTAAAATTTCTCCCTCTGGAAAGGTTCAGAAGTTTGAAGATGGAGAAACGGTCTCAAATTGCATTTTCGTCATCTGAAGACTGGTAAACTTATGATATCTGTCCCAAAGTATCTCTCATGCTGCCAAACGTGGACGAGATGGATTCCTGATACCTATGTTTTTGATAAAAACGATTCGTGTCAAGTAACTTTAATTACGCATTGTTTTATTTTAAATTTCAATAAAAACCGAAAAGCATTCTCGAAAAATATGAAAAATTGGTACTTATGGGAGATGCATAACTGTTAACAAATTTTACCGAAAAATAATTATTTTCTTGTATTAACACAAGTTAACAAGCCACCTAAAAGCAGAAGTCATCTGAACGTATCTTGATTTTTTTACTAACTATGTATCTGAATGATTTAAATGTTCACTCCAAGCCGAAATTTTCATATCTTTAATATTCATTTAAAAAATCATCTGATACATGTAAATGCATGAAAAATTGATACTAGTATCGAATATAGAAGTCTCGCATCTTACAGATATAAATCTTATTGCTTACTGACTAACAGATACTAGTAACAAAACATGTCTTATTCTGGGTGGTCCTGCCTAGTCACCCAGTCTCACATGCCCGGGCATTTTCCTGTGAGGTCAAATGAAAAGCCACCTCTACAATCGCACATTAACTTGCAGTTACCAGAGGCAAAACATTTCTCAAACCGGGTGATCCTGCCTTTTCACCCAGTCTCACATGCCCGGGCATTTTCTTATGAGGTCAAATGAAGAGTCTCATCTACAATAAATGTCAACTCCATTATCCAAGAGGACCGACTCAACCTAGTGGTTGTAGAGTGTTTTGGTGACCCATCGAATAATAATTCAATGAATACCCCGTCAATTCTGTAGAGAATATTGTTTCCAGAGTATCTGCAACAGTAACTGCCACCAGAGGATTGTCTGGTGTTTATACACATCCACACCAATCCTTACAACAACGTGAAGTCTGCAAAAAATTTGTAGGAGCGCAATTTTCAGCATTTTCTATAATTTATTCCATAAAACCTGTTCCTTACATTATTTTACATTATATTACATTATTTTCATCCCTATTTGCGCACCGAAATGGGTCAATAATACACGGGAATAATGTGGAATGTTGTTTGTGTTCATGCACACAACATTCGGCCATTTATTCTTAATTGCTCGGCGGAGAACATCTGTGAATTAAAAAGGACAGAACTATTGCCATAACAATGAAGAACCTTGAAATTGGAGACTTTTGAAAAAAAATAACGTCTTAAGGTTTAAAATTTTAATTTTTCCTAATAATGCCAAATAATTTTACTTGAGAGAACGCAAATACTTTCGAAGGACGAATTATTTGTTCTAGATAATTCAAATTGAAATTCTAGCCTGTGATTTTAAATATAATCGCGTTATCTGATGAATGAACACCCAGGGAGTCCATTCTGCAGGAATCAAATATTCCTGTTCGTACAAAATAGACCAATCGTTTTCGGTATTTCTGTGGTGATGGGTGTGTGAACCTTGCATCACATTCGAAGTGCCTCAATTTTGGATAGATTCTATAATTTATCCCACCAAACAAGTACTTTTAATTTCATAATTTGATTTTGATTTTTTCTCTGCCATTGTTTTTTTTTTTATTTTCATCTTTTAAGAACAAAGAATTTACAGCCCCTATCGCTTCATTTCTCCAGTTACAAACTCACGGTATTTGGTGATTTGTACTTATCTAGGTATGTACTATGCCCTTAAATTTTGCACCAGCAGCTTTAATAAATCCTGTATATAATATTAATTCTTAATTTGTTAAACAGGTTGCATTGTCAGAAATGATTAAAATTATTCATGACTTTTTATAATTTATTTTAAGATTACTAACCAATGGTAAAATTAATTTAAATTTTAGCATTTCTAACACCATATTCTTTATATAAAAAGCAGATGATAAATATGTATGACCAGCTCCATTGGACCAACAAATGTTCACTTAAATTATTTTAGGAATGCTTTAATGGTGAAAGCGATTTACTTACTTGAAATTTTATATGTTTGAAGTAATTGAAATTGTGTAATTTTGCATGAGTTCCTAAATAAAAAAATAACTTGAATAGAATTCCAAATAAAAAGACCCCTTGCATTTCTGTATAATCAGCTGTATACTCAGCAAGAAACTATTTTTTTCGTTGAATATATCGTGTTGCCATCTATTGGCATATAACAAAAACTGAATGAATTTACTAACGGAAAAATGAGTTTCAATGAACCAGAAAAATCTATTAAAAAAGCTTGTTTGAAGTTTTCCAATGTTTGTTTCGGTAACAAAACAACGCCAAACTTAAAGAAAAAGAAATTTCACCTTAGCGAAAAATTACTTTTGATTATGACAATGAAACGAAGGATTAACAGATTTTCTCCAATACTATCAAAAAATTTTATTGTAAAAACTGTTTATACTCTATCGTGAAATTCACAAAGCATTTTTTTTCATATCTATTAATATCATTTCAGTGTTTTCCTTTTTATTTATTATAGCAGTTATATTTAAAAAGTTCCATTTTTAAAATCTTGAACGAACTTTGTCCTGGTAAAATAAAATACTAATTTTTTTGCCAATTCTTACAATCACCTCTTTTTATTTTGTTATTGAAATTCAGGATGAAAGCTTTTGTTTAAAAATTATCATTACAGTGTATTTTTGCTTTTTATTATACCGTAAAATCTCCCTCTCTATTTACCTTTACCTTTGGAGTTACTTTGGCCACTTACTTCCTAATGTTACATGTAGATGGCGCCTTCACCAACCATTCATTCTAGATTTTGAGGGTTTGTTTAATTTTGCTCTTTCCGAAAACTAGGAATAATTTTGCAATAAATCATAAATTCATACACGGGACTGAGTTGAAAGGAGCATAAAGCCATTAATTAATAGCCTAGGCCCTATAATGAATTAAATGTGACTAAGAATTATTCATGTTACTAGAAAACTCTGACAATTTGAGGAGAGCAAATGAGCCGTCTGTTTTTATTTTAATTCCTTCAACACACATCGAAAACTTTAAGTGCATGGATGGAAATCATTGATTTTATTTTTAACATGATGATGATGATTTTAAGCTGGCACAATTTCAAAGCGCACTACAGACCGGACCGTTGGATCTAGAACTACAAAATTTTTTCACTTAGTTATTTCGTGGTTAGTGAGACTACCTAAAAAAGGGTTTTTAAAAATATTTAATCAATTAAAAATTAATCGGAATTTTAACGTTTCTCCTGAAGAATTCCGAAACACATTATCGCACGAAAAGCATTTCTACATCACTTTAAAATTCAAAAAAACTAGCTTATCCGTGTTCTCATTTTTGATTCCGTGTTATTTTTTCTTTAATTTAAATAATATTTCGAAATTAACCTTAAACTAGCTGTATGGCCCGGCGTTGCACGGGCTAAATCGAATAATAGCTGAAGTCACGTGACACATGCCTAATGTGTGTTATAATATTGTTGAAGTGTGTTGTATTAGTGTTTGCAACCTCCTGCTTCAGCTGGGTGTAGATGAGAGGTCCTGTGATAAATTTGGCCATGAATTCTGAAGCAATACGCTCCTCTCCCTGTAGACGGTACAATCTGTGCACCCATTGAAGCACTGGTACGATTTTTGAAATGCACTGATAATTACTGATAATGATACGGAGCCATCCATCAATCCTTTCATTTCCACTGGATAAACTGAAGCCTGCTCAATTATATTTCCATTATGACAACAATGAGTGTAAATTCCTATGGTATTCTTTTCATCCCGGAAATACAACCCTAAGCATTTCAGACACAGATTGTCTATTTCTCCACAGTTGTGTTCTTCAACAATAGGGTAAAGAACAGTTCTAGCTGCATAAAAAGTTTGTATCTGATGGTGATTTTGTCCTTCAATAACATTTAGACGGCGTTCTCTTGCATGTTGTAGCATGGCTGACAATCGGCTATTTCTTTGTTCCTCTGTTTCTTCGGCTCTTCTCTCCTGGCCACGTTGTGCCATTTTTGCCAATCGGCTATTTCTTTGTTCCTCTGTTTCTTCGGCTCTTCTCTCCTGGCCACGTTGTGCCATTTTTGCCAATCGGCTATTTCTTTGTTCTTCTGTTTCTTCGGCTCTTCTCTGCTGGCTACGTTGTCCCATTACTGCCAATCGGCTATTTCTTTGTTCTTCTGTTTCCTCGGGTCTTCTCTCCTGCCCACGTTGTGCCATGTCTG